>JAHWFP010001325.1:0-27899 GCA_023313725.1 Lithobius niger | reverse complement strand
GTTAATTTACAATATATCAAGTTACCTACATATACATTCGTGTATTTTTGTATTATGAAATAAAGGAGTTTCTCAAGAACATTTCACAGGCTCACTTAATTTATTGTGTTAAAGTATACACATCTCTTATTTACGTAGAGGATTCAGACTTCCTGTGTTTCGTGGCTGCTTGTTGTGCTTTTAGCACCTTGACGACAATTTTCTGTTCTTCAATCAAGAAAGCCCGAATGATCCTGAAATCAAAGCAATCATGTATCAATGGCAATACACTACCAAGCTGACATTTTAATACACTGCATACCGTAAATCGTGGATTAAACGCCCATGGGCTTATGCAGTTAATTTGACAAAAATAGGGGGGGCGTGGGCTTTAAATCAAGCATTACCAATTTTCTAACCTTTCTGGACATCTATTACAGAAAATTCAAAGCTTTTGAACTATCGCTGAAAGACCAATTTTTACAGCCTTTTAATTGCTGTGAAGAAGGGAAGAGGCTTAGGTGAGAGATGCCCAGGCCTTGTGCAGATGCTAGGAGCTAAAGGAAGAGTCCACTATTACTACAGAGAGGGAGAAGGGGCCAGTAAACATAGCAAGCAGTACTATCTTTATTCACATCATATAACTTTTAAATAATTTTTCGTAGGAAAAATACAATTTGAGGGGTTGGCTTTAACTCCACTATTTCATGATTTTGTCTTCACAGCAGTTTAGGGGGTGGGCTTTAGCTTCAACTGGGCCTTTAACACACGATTTACGGTACTATTTTGCATCTACTGCAGACTCAATCTAACGAACCTGCGAGTAAGTAACTTTTCCCTATAAAGAATACTTTTTAGTTGGCCACTTTCTGTTCATATGGTGAAAACACCTCTGCATAACTTTGATGCTACAACAAATGTTTGTTTATCTTTGTATTTCTACTTGGATAGCATGTTGACTACAAATTTTCAAAAATTGTTTTTTTTAATCATATATGCCGCGAACACGCATCTTAAATCGGGGAGAAAAATCAATAATTTTTTTCATTAAACTATCAACAAACCACATTTTTCAATAAAATGTGTAGCAACTTAAAAATCGGATATATTGGCACCACAGCACTTTAATAACAGATTACGCCTATTTCATAATTAAGTACTGGAGAAAACCGAGTACCTGGGTACTAAGCCTGGTACCAGCACCAGCTGACACATTTCTGGTATCACCCAAAACAACCTCTACGTATATTAAGAACCTCTGTGAAACAAACAGCTTTATACAAAAAATTCTTTTTATCAGTACTGTGAAGGTCTCTCTTTTTACATCTAAAAACTGTATTTTACCAGTTCTCCTGCGAGGTCAGCTGAAAATGGTTTCTATTGCCTACACACAAATATGCATTACCTGTGAATTTTAGCATTTTCCCCCGAAATAATATTTTCCCTAGAGGTTAGAAAGAAATGTTGCAGCCAGCTCCGTAACCCCACTGCACACGCGCGCGTGTGCAGTTCCTCCATTTGGACTATGACACGGATCGATTGTCAATTCATTTTCTTCTCGATTTGTCAGGTGGTGACTGAAGAGGGGAGGTAGGACAGGTGAAGGTAATTATGTTTTCGTTTAAGCAATAGAAACCGTTTTCAGCCGGCCAACAGGAGGGCCGGCAAAATAGTTTCCATTTCCCGTTCGAAAACATCATTACCTGTGAATTTTAGCATTCACCCAAGACCTCGTCAAAGCAGGTGGCGGGCACCGCCTGACGGGGCACCCTAGGGTTACGAGCTGGTCAGTCTAGCTGAAGCCCCGGATAAGAACTGTCGGATGTAAACCAATAGACCGAGTGTGGGTACCGTGTCGGATGGTTCGATTGGAAGGTTTTCCAAAAAATGTTGCAGATTTACCTGATTTGAAGGAGACAGAGCCAATTGGAACTTGTTCAGATGAGTGACCAATTGTGTGGGTTGTGAACAACGCGTTGAACTCAGTTTCCGAGTGATAAGAATGGGATAGCCTGAAGTTTTTCATTGGTTTGATTGTTGCTAATGTGCTGTCTTGTGCTTCAATCTGTCGTTTTGATTTTGTTCCCTTTGGTTGTTGGAAGAACAAATATTTCCCATGGTTGGCGTGAATGTGCACTTTGGGGAGCCATTGATTGTGTCCTTTGTTTAGATTGTGATCACGAAAATTTGATTGTTCACTGGGTTGTGAAAGAAACAGGGATTTGCCCGGGTGGGCGTGATAGTTCACTTTGGAAAAGCCTTGTTCCTGGCCGAGCTGTGAATTTCTTCCAGTGACGTGAGATGTTTTTAGTTTTCTTGGGATCGTGGATAAAAAGGAAAAAGCGAAGCCTTTTGCACGTTCACGACAGTTAGTTCAGGGAAGGCAACGCGATTTTTTTGTTCGATACCTTGCACTTGTTTGGCACAGCAGGCATGAAGGATGCCCCAAACTGTTTGTCAAACTGCTATAGTTTTCTTGACACAAAAGTTTCTTCTGGTAGAGCACGGTTGCTGTCGATCCAGAGAAGTGTGGTTTTGTCATGAGATTCCATAATAGGAGGTGGCACGTCTTGTTTTATTGGGCACGTTTTCGATTGGTTTGATTTGATGTCCAATGGGTGGGTTCCCGGTGGTGGATCTTTGTTTGATGATGGTTTTGGTAGTGCAGTGAGCGTTGATCTGTCGACACCTCTTGGGGTGTCTTGCTTTTGATCCTTCGGAATCAGTTTTGGGTCTTGTGTCAGGATGTCGAATGAAAGCTCTGACGGCCCCCCGCCGACTGTATGCAGTCTTCGGGATGACGATAACACACAACGGCTAAGTAGCCAATTTTCTTTTGTGGAACCAGGGATAACGTAGAAATCAGTGGTTGGCAGCACGTGCACGAAAATTTAAAGTGCAACATGGAGTAAGCGTTAAACGAACGTTCTCTGCTGTGGTGTGGTCTTCGGAAGAAGAGGAACAAGTGTTTTCTTCCTCGAAAATTTGTGGCACTGTTGTTGCAACATTCTTGGAGGTGATAAAAGTGTTCCCTATAATTTAATATGTCTTGAATATTATCACTGTCTATTAGGGATGTGCGAGTAGAAATATTTTAATTCGAATCGAGCCGAGCCGAGTTTGCAATAGAAGAATCGAGTATCGAGCAGAGTTCGAGTATTTGATGGAAATATTTTGTTTGCAAGTTTCCTTTTAATTTGTTAAAATAATAGGAACAAAGATGGTGCTTAGGTGACTGTGTGGGTCATGGTTTTCCAGTTTTAAGGATATAACTTGAAAATGTTTTCAGTTATTGACTTTTAATCTGCACCACTGGAAAGCTCTCGTCGAGACGATCGATTTGGTATATTGGAATGTCAAAATCGGTCAAAAATTGATAATTTATCGCATTTTTGCCAGATTCGAGTTTTTCGAGTATGGACATGAGCAGCGAGCAGAGTTCGAGCAAGTTTCATACTCGGGTCGGCTCGAATTTTTCGAGTATCGCACATCCCTACTGTCTATGCCGTTTAAAGGTTTGCATCTGTATTTATTTAAAAAAAAAATAAGGCCGTGTCAGTATGGCTCAGCGGTAGGACCTCGGCCTTTGGTTTCAAAGGTAATGGGTTCGAAACCTCTCAGGCAGTCTGACATATAAGGCCCAAACGGCAACGTAATTAGGTTTGCATCTGAATTTATTAACCCTTTCGAGCCTAACGCCATTTTTCATTTCCCTGTTGAAAAAGCCTATGGCCGCAACATGGCTGCCATGAACAAGTTGCATGCCTCATGAAAATAAATTTTAAAACCAAAACTATGCGGTCTAGGAGTATAAAAATTCGCAGATATAATAATTACACTGTCAATTATTGCCCAGAAATATAATTGGGACCATCGTCCTACGTTTTCATTATTTAAAAAAATCCTGAAGTTCGACTACGTAAACAGCGCTAACGAAAGTTTCAACTTACAGTACTCGGAATGATAACATCCACTCGATATTCTTCCGTCACAACGCCTGTTATTACTTCCGAAATCATTATTTTATATTTTATTACCGTAAAAATAGTTTCAAGTTGCTTTATTTCTTCCTGCCCGCAATGCCGACCCACTCCTGCTAGCTCCAATGGATGAGACCTTCATTCGCTTCGCGTGACGTCACTTGTGAACGGCCGAAGAGTCACGTGCCGCGAGTGAACCGGTCAGCGCTCGCGATGCCGAAGCGTTTGAACATAGTCCGTTGAAACGGTACATGTGATTCGAGGAATACAGGCAGTGACGTGGGGGTTGATGACGTCATTTTTCGCGGACTAGAAAATTGGGAATCCCCTCTCTCGAGTCAGGTTTTGGAATTTAGGGGTTTGAAATTGAATCTTCCCCATCACTTTTGTGTTCCTTGTGGACTCAAGAAACTCCTTTTAAAATAATCACAAACGTTCAAAATATCGCATGCTGTACGTTTACCTTTCCCAGCAAAGGAAGAATTACTGTCACACCCAATAAAGGAGTGGAATACCGGTAAGGCAAACGACTCTATCGGACCAATACCTTTTGCTATTACATACTGTTACGTAACAAAGCAAAAGAAGTACCAGTGACTTAATTACATGCAACAGTTAATGACCGAAAAAATATTCATTACACATTTCTAAGAAAACAGTTAAAAGTTACAAAGAAAATGAAAAGGACCTTTCTTGTTAGAAATTCTGTCTTCTTCCATTTTGTTTCTGAAGGAAAATTTGATAAAGTCAACCGTAGAGGAAATAATTGACAAAAACTGTTTTCGGGTGCCCTTTTTCTAAGATGGCGGCTGATAAACCATGATTTCAAGTATCCAGTACCTTTTGTCATACAAAACTGCATATTTGTGCCAAATTACAGGTAAGTATCACAAATTGAACGATTTGCTCGATGGAGCTAAACAACACCACCAGTGTAATAATTCATGAAAACTTGCAGCTCGTTTCAAGATGTCAGTTGTTTTAATTTACAGAAATGTGAAACCAACATGCAATTAATAGCAACCAATTTCGTTGTGCATTCAAGCACCGCATGGTTGTTCGCTTACGGTGTGTTGGTCAATTTCAAATTCCTGCAAAAACAGAAGAGCGCTTGGAGCACCTAATCGATAAGCTGCCTTAGCGTGCGCTAGGAATGGCTTTTTTTATGGACAAACGGTCGTGCACTGCTGGTTATTTACGGTCGGTGCCAATTGTTAAAACGTGCTAAAAGATATTCAATATAAAGGGAGTACAAAGAGACAAAATAGCTTTTATTTTACCTTGGATAACAAGATAATAGGCTAAATGTATTGGAAGGCCAACAGCCTGGCATTACGGCACGCACTAGAGAGGTCGTTTAAATTTCGTTAAACCTTGTAGATCACCCGCGATTTATTAAGACTTTTTTACACAACCGCTACATTTTTTTTAGTGGTTTGGGTCATCTGTGAGGCGGGTTATAGGCGTGAAATTACGGTAACATCAGGGCTCGGATCAGTAACACCTATCAAAAAAAGTTGAAATAGTGACTTTTCATTTCAAATAAGTGACCAAAAGTGACCAAAGAGGGAACAAAGAAGTTACCAAAAGTGACTTAATTTGTAATAAACATCAATTATGCCACACATAAAAACGCAGTCGTTGACTGCGTTATTCATCATTGTTTAATTTAACCCAAACATTCTTTTACGTATGTTAACATTCTACAGTTAACATACTTTAGCTTCACTTTTTTCAGTTTTTTATTACTATCATTCTTTGTGAAGAACTTAGTAATAAGGGATATTTTCGTTTATTCACACATTTTTGAAGTACGTCCAGTCTTTTTGTGTTCACTTTCTTCATCTCTTATGCTTTTTACACCCTGTAGCATTGCTTGTGCCACACGCACTTCATGTTGTTATGCTGTAGAGCCTTTTTCAGTCTAGTACTTGCTTCTTCGAAGAGCTTATGGCTGGCCTTTCTCTTTTTCGCCTCGTTGCATTTGCTCTTCAAAACTTAATTCCATGTTTTCAATGTTTTTTCTGTCTTCTGAAATCTTTTAATTTAGTCCTTCTTCTTTAGCTCTCGTTTCCTCGTCTTTCAACGTTTATTTTTCAGCTCCAGGTACTACTGTTGTAATTTTTACAAGCACTATGCCCCAAGGCAATTAATTCCTTAGTGATAGGTACAAATTCTGACTTGTCATGGTACGTCTTCAAAGCATCATGTACAGTTAATCTTGCATTTCATGTCCGAACTCCAGTTGAAGCCCTGTTATCGCTAAGTACTCGTCCTGAAACTGAAAATCCTCTTTTGAAGTCGGCACTCTATGAAGCAAGCTTGTAGTACTCTGGTTAAAATTGAGTACTTTGGATCACCACTTGTGTCTTTACTCTTTACAGAGGCAAAAGAAATGCTGCCAGTAGTGGTTAATACGCACAGAAAAACATTCTTTTTTAACCTCAGTATTTGAAACACGTGTAATGGGTGGTTCACCTTCCAGTTGCAGTAGCTCCCATTCGTCCAGAAGCTCGTCTGTTGAAATGCTGAACAGAACAGCTCGGCCTAGTTGAACACACGAATGATGTCATCGCAGCTACAGTCCGACTTCCTTTCATCCAGTTTGAGGCATCGGAAATACTCTAACAATTGACTCGAATCCACCTTGGTTTTCACAAGCACGTGCTTGGCAGCACTGATATAATGTTGCATTTCCCGGCGAAAGGCAATTTGATCCCTTTTAGATAACTTTGTAAATTCTTGTCCCAAGTCATCGCTACACACAACCTGTTTGGTCAGAAGTAGATTTTTAGCATCATCTAGAAGGCTGGTGTTCAGTACTTTGTTTTTTAGGGCTTCAGGGGTACATATGCGACCAATAACGGTATGTACCAATGTTTCCAAAGAACTATATAGGATGTGGATCCTACATAGTTCAAAAAAAGTGACCAAAAGTGCATATTTTGGCCAAAAAAGGGACTTTTAGTGACGTCCTCTAAAAAACTTCACTTTTAGTTGAAACAGTGACCTAATCCTAGCCCTGTTAACATGTATGTTTGACCGAATTAACAAAACTATTACATAGTAACATGGAACCAAACAGTATTCAGCTTGTTACTTTCTGAATATCAATACAAAGCAGGCATGAGCATTGGATTAGGGGGGGGTTTATAAAGTCTAAAAATGTTTTGGGGGTTGCTGCACGGTTTGCTAATTGAACCTCCTTGCACTAATTTGTTTATGACTACACCATTGGTTTTGCTAGTTTTGTTCTTGTGTATAATTCGTATTATCAACGCTGTACGTTGTGAGAGCTACAAAACCCTGTGGAAAACCCTGCTCGTGCACAAACCTGCTTCTAACACATCTTGCACAACGGGATCCTCCATACGTCCGGGACACTGTCTTGTGACGACGAGACATGGACATCAGTTGCTTAGGTCTTGCTGGAGTGATCTATATAAAAGAAAAGATAACCATTAGGAAATGTATTATTATTAGTGGTGTACAGATACCATTTAATATCAATTAGCTCTCACCCACAAAAATCTCTAGACAGACTGTTTCGCCCTTGTTTGGGCTCGTCAGTAGAGAATACTTTGTGGAAAACAAGGGCGAAACAGTCTGTCTAGAGATCTTTGTGGGTGAGAGCTAATTGATATTAAAAGATCAATTGGTAAAAATTGTACTAGGCCTGGGTGTCAGCCATTCAGTAGAATGGAGCCCCAAACAAGCAGACGATTCTGCTATTTCGCTTGCTGAAACCGTATTCGTTTCGCCATTGTCATACAGATACCATAAATCCAATTCCGATACCAAAGACGATTAGCACATAGCAGTGCCACAGTGAATGGGGAAAAAATTAACAAATATTAATAGGGATGTACCGGGTAGGAATTTTGCCGGGTAATTTCCGGGTACTGCAAACTGTACCCTACCGGGTAGTCTATGAAAATCCATCAATCAAAGAAAATAGAGGAAATTAAATGGCTTTCCCGATTTAAAAAAAATCTGAACTTAGGCCTACATAAAATAAAAATACTTTTGGAAAATGTTATATCTTTTACGTTTAGAAATTAAAACTTGGCGGAAGTAGGTAGGAGGGATGAAACAGTACACCAACTTCTGTTGTCTAGCAACCACGGATTGAGTTTACTAGCGAAGAGTGAGTCAGACTCCGACAATCTTACAACAGCACTTGTAACCTGCCCTTTATTTCCTAAATTTACTTCCCCCCCCCCCTTTTTTTGGGGGGGGGGGGGGGAGGGCTGGGTTCCAAATAAAATTATTTGATAAATTCAGTCAGTTTATTTGATGGGAATCCTGATTTTCTATCTTTCCTCCACGATTTCCTCATTTTTTTTCTCTTTCCTCAGTAACCAGGTTACAAGGTTACGTAATATTCTCGAACCCCGGAGTGAGTGAAGGACGCAACGCACAGAGAAAGAGGAAAACGGTCTTATTTTTAGCTTTCTCGTCAGCAATATTTTCGCTAAATATGGGCACTTATTGTAGTCATTTCTAGGACCAGATACCCGGAATTTTCAGTACCCGGGTACTTCCAAAAGTGGCCGGGAACCGGGTAGACCAAGTATTGGATACCCAGTACATCCCGAAAAGGATAAACAAATGGCATCACACACAATGAATTTAAACCCTAAAAGAATACTTTGTCCGAGAGAGGCTCGAGCTCACATGGACCTGCTGAGTCAAATGAAGACGGTTTCCCCGAGATCTAGCCCAAACACCCACAGCTTGACAGCTCTCTTAAAGGGCAATTACATCCAGTTTGACATGCATGTTTGACTTTTGGATCACTTACACAATAACTAAACACAAGAATTACGGTAAGAATACATTACGTACGTCCGATATAACAATTTAATTACTGCATCACCAAAACACGACACGGAGGTCGTCATTGTTTTGCTGGAACGCGCAGAAATTAATGCAGACAGACGGATCTCTTCGATTTCGACTCGCAGCCGACCGAGATAGCTGTATTGACTGTGAGGAACTCGAGCGTCCGACGGCCTTAGCTGGCCACTACACTGCCGGCTTTTTCAGTATTAACACCGGTCGTCGTGCTACATCGGCAGCGCATTTGTGTCATTGTCTTCAATCTCGCCGCAAGCTTTCTGAGCAGCACAGCCGATGAAACAGACAGTCCGTTATTTGAGTTATAAACTCCCATCCTCCCAAAAAACTAATAATCCACCTAGGTACCAGAACCTCAACTAAATCATGGTTTGTTCACGTACAAATTTGGATCCAATTATTCATATAGGTGCACTCTGCTGAAAGGGATGTGTATTACTGCGTCCAAGGTAATAAGCCACGTAAGGTGACGCTAGACTATTGATCAGTTTTCATTCCTGTTAACAGTAGGCTACCACAGTGTTTGTATTTTGGTACTTACTCCCATCAACTTGACCTTGCAATCTCCACATTTCGGTATACTGCCGGGTTTCTTCGTGTACAGATATACCAGCCTACCACCAGGCGTCTTCGATCTAAAATTGACAAAAATTTAGGTAATCATCTCCAGTCTAACACTACCCACTACTATTAGGCTTACTCCGATCATGGCTACCCCTATTCAGTGTTTTTATCTTTAACTTCCAACTTTTAACTCGTCGCATGAAATGTCCTTAACGCCACGCACTTTAGGAATTGAGATTTAATAATGACAAAACGTGAGAGACTTTTCATAAATACATTTCGGACTAAAAATCAACTCACATGCGTCTCCTGTTAGATTGAGTGTTGTAACTCAGGCGACGTCTGTACGTCAAACGCTGCACCATCCTACAAAATAAGACAACCAATGTAAGATAGAAACCTTTAATTTGTAAGCAAACTTATCGTATAAAAACCAACTGTGCTAAATTCAAAGGATTAACTAGATTTAAAAGACAATTTACAAACACTCACTTGCTGCAGTATAGACACCAAAGAGAAGGAAGTCGCAAAGAATTATGGGATGCGCCACTGGCGAAACGTAAGAAATATTTTCCTCGAATGCGTATGTCTGTTTACAGTACAGCCATAGTACGCTTCAAAAAATCATGACATTAGCGCCGCCGTTGACGTATGTGTAAATATGGTGGTAAATTGTAGTACTAATTAGAATTACTTACACGTAGTAGGTAGACATTTGTTTAAAATGTGTAATTTTTTTATCTTTACGATTAATTGGCAAAATTAAAACCCGGACAACTTGCAGACACAATCAAATTTATTTTGTGTAAACGTTTGTGTGCTATTACAGTAAGTATTTGTCACCAAAGTAATTACTGAAACTCATTTTTAGCAGACCATTTAACTTTTGGACAATTATTTTTTTACGAGAAAAAAAAATGCATCTGTACTACAAGCAAGATTTTAAGATTCCCTAAGTATTTTCAGCTTTTATTCCAAGATGGCGTCTCTTCTGGAGTCTTACGAACAACAATATTCCAACATAACAGCTGAAATAACAGCTAAAACAGGCCGAATTCCTCATCTTTTTGGAGGTATTTAATTTTGAACATTGCTATAACTTTTGGTCAGATTGTCAGAGTGATGTTTCGTTAAACTAAGCCGCAATCTGTTGTTAAACCTGTCATAGTGTGCCTACTCCTGACATTGCTTTGGTAAATACTTGTCGTATCTGACGCTGACGAACTACATCGCGAAGTCCTAGTTCGAAGTGTGTAAAACTAGACTTCGTGTTGACTGTGGTTCACGATGATAATGTGTTTAAAGTATCCTTTTTGTTTTATGGGCATTCATCCGTACTTCCTGGAGCAAGGCTCGTTCACGATCGCTACACCTCCACGGAATGTTCTGTTCCTACCAGTACCACACAAATAAGATCCTAAAATCCGTAGTGTAATAACAAACGATATTTTTGCGGAGCAACAATTTAAAGACTCACGAGAAACACGCAACCATGCATTGTCAACAAGTCGGCGCATATCATCTATATCTGTTTTATACCGTGCCTCAGAGCCTCAAAATTGGGCGGTCGACGTGATTAAATGGCTTATTTATTTATTTCTTGAATAAAGTTTAGAAATAAACGGATGGCAGGGAAGCTCACAAGCCCACCTCCAAGTGACATTTCGTCATAACTTTATCCAGTCGATTTTTGAATTAGTTTAAACTGGCCGCAGTAACAGCCTCTTAAGGCTGTTCCACGCGTTAATAACACGATTAATGCTGTAGGAGCTGGCTACCCTTAGTCTTGTTTGTCGTTTGAAGGTGGTGAGGTGGTGTTCGCTGCTCCGGTTTTCTTGCCTATAGGCTTATATACAGCATCGCAGTCACTGCATAGTAATCAGTATATTGGCGATGTTTTGCCACCTCCTCCACCTCTTTCTTTTCTGCGACCTACTGAATCTCGCCTCACTATGCATCTTGGGCTTCTTCAGGAGCTGTGATTTCAAGTTTTTTCCTCCTTTTACAAACGAATCAATGTGTGTCTCTCAGGATTGTCCTAATGTTCTCACTCACACTTCTAAAGCTGTCACTCCGAACGTCGCAACTCTTCCGACTTGGAAATATAAGGTATAGACTGCCTAGGCTAGAGGACACCAGAACCGACGTCAGTTTTTCGTATAAAATAAAGGATAATTAGATGCAAAGGGGGAAGTAGTAATGTGGTGCAGTCAAGAGCGGCATACTGTTTGTAACACAATTTTGTCTATTTCTCGGAGAACTTAGATTCTCCGGCGAGATTAAGTCTGGTAGAATCTTCATTTCCCTTTTTCCTGTGTTAATGCACCGACTCCCGGTATAACGTACTTCTGTCTATGTCTAAACTATATCCCTCCTCCACCTTCACTTCTCTTGTTGCCTCATTGCCTGTTACTATAGACATTACGATAGTGATGCCATTTTGGTACTTCGCCGTTAGGTATAACTGTGAAGACTCAAATGAAGGACTTCTACAATAATCATTTGCCTTCACTGGTAATGATCAGCACTGCCACTACATGGAGTTGTGACCAAGTACTAGATCTGTAGTAAGCATACATTACTGTACTCCATCTCCAATAAATGATACTGCTCCAATTCACAGTGTGGAGGATGGAAAATTTTCCACAGAGGTCGTGTTATACTGCCGTGCGACCACCAATCTGACCTCCCATCATTGAGATAAACACCTTTGGCCTGCATGCAGTCTCAAATTCCTGCTTTCATACCACACAACCATCTTTTTATGTCTGACGTAATTCCTGCTGAAAGCTCACTTTGATCTACTGACTTCATCCCCTTATTTGTATGTGTGTGGTAGTTGGAGGCTGCGGATTGTGCGTCACGCTCTGCTACTTAACTATGGAGGGATGAGACCAACATCCGAGAGTATGTGTCTGTATTAGTTCAGTGTCAAAGGCCTGAACAGCAATCTCCCGCTATCAGCTTTGACAGAACTGGTGCTGGAGGGCACCAGTATGCAGGGATAAATAATTTCCCCCAACAAAAATCTGCCCTTTGTGCCAACGATTTTTTGCTATATTCTTCCAAAATTAATTCCGAAAAGCTCAAACTGCCTTCTAATATTTCTAAAGCCACCAAAAGGGGATTTCAGGATGCTTAAAGGTGTTGAAATGACTTCAGACAGACAGTTTGTTGCAACGTGATTAAACTTTTTTTCTCTAGTGTGTGCACAGGTGAACCCCAGACTCATGTACATTCCTAATCGTACTTTCCATGATTATGCTGACCTCATCGGGTTATAGGACATCACATTTCCATGAAACATGACTTTTACTTCCTTCCGCATTTGAAAATCCACTGCAGGTGAAAGAATTATAACATTATAATAAGTAAAAACGTGCCGACTGTCGAAAATTTGCTGAAATTTTGTTAATTCGTGTGATTGTGAAAATAGCTTGATGTAAGGTGATTTTTCAACTTGAAAAACGTGCATGTTTTACTAGTGCTGTCATCAAAAGACTAAATTAATAGTTTCAGCGAATTTTTTTTAAGTACTACGGTAGCATAAATATTTGGCTGTTGCTCCCATAAAACTAGTGCAGCCTTAGGCTACAAGAGCTTTGGCCTGTTTAAATATTTTCCAACCACAGCTGGAACACCCACTATCTATTAAGAGTAACACCAGTTGTCGTTACGCCATGTAGACCGACCTCAGCTGATATTCATGTTTCACGCAAGGCAGGGGTCCCCAAACTTTTCAAACTGAGGGCCGTATAGCACAGTTGCTTATCTTTCGCGGGACAAATTTTCCTCGTGTGGTCCTATAGTTGGTTCCAGCGGTGCCCATTCCCCCCGCCCCGCAGGTGTAGTGAGGAGTAACTTGGCCCCAATACCAAACACTTGTTAATTAAGTTAACAGTATTTTGCAACCCCTTACCCTAAAGTTATAATTGCTCCTCACTGAACCCCCATCCCCATTGTTGGAAACTGTGGGCATACTTCCTACTTGGCAATTTATCGATGTTGAGATTTAAAAGGGGAAACTTCAATGCGAAGTAGTGCATGTAGATACTTTTCAGCCATTCCTAAACGAAGTCGAGATCTTTCTTGTTTCGAAAAAGTAACCATTGCTTCATTCAGGAGAAAGGAAAATATGCCTTCAAAGGCATAAAATAGCTGAAAATCGTATTTAGCGAAAATAAAGCACAGGCTGGACGAAAGTGTTTCGCGGGCCGCATCTGGCCCCCGGGCCGTAGCTTGGAGACCCCTGACGTAAGGTAAGGTTCTACAAGCCAATGAGGTCTGGAATAATCCAAGTAAGAATGAGTCAGAATGCAGACAATCAGCAGTGAGATGATAACCATAACGTCCATAAAATCTAACAACCAACTGTTACTTCTTTCCTCCGTCCCTTACTATCGGCAGGCTCTTGGGGTTTTCTTTTTAGTTATCTCCATATTTTTTTAGAATCACCGCAATGTGATTCTACCATCAAAATTTACCATTTACTCTATATCATTTCTGCTCTGCTTTACATCTATCTGCTATTTCTTTTCTGTACCCCATTAAAAAATTAGAAAAAAATTCAACAATAATATATTGGTTTCGGTTTGAATGTAGCAAAACTGCTGCACACACAAACCAGCAGTTAGTAAAACAAGGCAAACATGGGAGAGGGATAAAACCCATCAGCATCGTGTTCAGTACCGTATGCAGGATATTGTCAAAAATTGGCAGAGTTTTTTTCTAAAACTAATGCCACTACTATGTCTTAATTTTAACACACACAAATACCAGTGGAATATTAATACCGATACCGTATATGAAAAATCTTCTACAACCTGTTCTGTTAGCATGGTAGCATGGTTACTGCGACGGTCAAGGACTCGGAGGGACATTTTACACGTGAAGTACTAGGTGACTACAGTTACAGAAAAGTTACTGGCCACCATATACTCTGCCGACATAGCCTAGGGGTGGCACGATAATTCGATAATATCAAGATACAAATTTTCATCGATTATCGTAGCTCACTTTTTTTGATTTATCGAATTATCGTGCAAACCTCGATGCTGAAATATATCTCAGAAACTGAAATAGCTAGAAACCAGCATTTTACGGTGTTGCATGCAGAATTACAAGGGCTCTCCAACCAAGTGTATGATACTGTTGCTAATCACTTAAGCTGATTGGAGTTAGTTAATGCAAATAATATTTAAGCTTTCAAGTAGCAGCACAACTGCTGATTTGCATCTACATGGTGAGGAAGTAATGGATGTCCAATGATAAGTGCATTTTCATGTCTGCTGGCCAAATGGCAAGTGCCACACAATTCACATAGGTTGCACTGTATGCTCCGGCCAAGATTTTTAATTTACAAAATAAAACTGGTTGTTCCTCAAAATTTGTTTTATGGCGATATTATCGATTATCGCGATAATTTCAAAAGCTGTATTGGGATAAAAAAATGTATCGTGCCACCCCTACCACCCCTATTTTTCCCCGTTTGACTATATTGTGTTTATTTTTTCAGCTGAGAAGAAGGCGTTAGTATGTCAAGTAGAACGTCACATCGAAGAAGTGCAAGAAGTGGTAAGTTTTTGTAATCCTCCCAGTTTAACAAAATACCGAATAAACAAAAGCAAATTGGGCTCATAAGGTAACACATGCAGATGCTCCCTTTCCCCAATCAGCAGCTAATGGTAAAGCCCAACGGACATTAAAATCTGTTCACGTCAGTAGGTATGCATTTCTTGATTGTAAACACAGATATTTCCTGAGTGGAAATGATGCCTCCACTATGTGTTGCTTTCACGATTTTCTTTTTTTTTGGACCAGGATAACAGCTTGACTAAAATTAGGCCTTTTTTTTTTTTTTTTTTACATATTTCACTGAACGTGTGACAATGTAGCAAAGTGGATTCTGCACCATAGGAATTTACTACAACTGGAAATTATAATTTTAAACAAGCTGACGCTGGGTAGTTAACTTTGGTTTGCCTACTCATGAGCTGAACTCAGTTGCCATGCAAGTTGAAATTGTCTCTTACTTTCTACATTTGTGTTTCACTTGCACATCAAATTTGGTAACTTCCAAGTGTGGAGATTTTTTTTTTGTTATAAACATCAGCCTACAGTCTTCATCAGGCTACAGTTCAAAACAGGTGTTTTCTCGTCAAGCTTCCGCAAGCGTCATTCGAACTGGAGCCACGATAAACGCCAAATTTGAATGACAGTCATGGAAGCTTGACGAGGAAACAACTATTGTGAACTGTAGCCTGATGATGCAGATAGTCGACTGTTGTTGTATCACGTAATATGCAACCATGCCAAATACTGTAACAGGCACCATTTTTTTCACTTCACAAATGTAAAGTACGGTAAAACGAATTGTCGCACATTGAATTCGTAAAGAGTTCTTTATTTTTAGTGGTTTATTTGGTCAAAATAAAAATCAACCATTTTGGCTACTGTTGCGTTAAAGAAAGTGCCGGCAAAGGCAGAACAGCCTCTTGTGCCTAAGAAGATTAAAAAGAGTTCAACGAATCAAAGAAAGACTTCCATTTGTCTACTTGGGCAGCACTGACAACATGTTGCGATAAGCCAGTCCACAAGCTGCGAAATTTCGGCAGTATTTGTGGTGGCTGTGACCCCGTGTAACATTAGTGAGCAAGAGTAAGAACGGTGAGATGAGAGCGTGTCATAGCCTTGATCAATTTTGACGACAAGAAGGTCATCCCTGTTAAAGCAGGTATTGAGAGAAAAAAGACAAAGTACAGTATGTCAGTCTCGTGCCAAGGAAGAGTTGAAAGTGAGGTGGATCGTGTGGTTGAGACTTACTGTTTGCAGCTATACACACTGCAAATATCTAACTAATTGAGGAGCAGTACCTGTAAAATCGATTCAAAACTTCACACTTTCAAAACTGGAGCCACTCACCTATCTGCTAATTTTCGTTAACTGAGCTGTTACCTTCATCAGGCCCAATAAGGTTTTTCTGAACTCGGGTTACATACTTTTCGTTTACATCGTCTACTTTCAAATTCGAATATGAATATGAAAAACAACCCAGCAGTAAGCAGAAAGAGCTTTTGACACCAGGTTGCCCACAACGCTACCAGTTTTTGTCACTGTAGGGGGTGATGATAGAAAGGAGCACAGTATCCAGTCTCTGTTTAAGCGAACCGAGGTTGCTTCAATGGTGTGTTGAGGCAGTTTGTTCCCGGTGTTGACCACATGGAAAGTAAGTGTGTTTTGGCGAAGGGACGGTTTCTCTTCTGCCCCATTGTTCCGAGTGGCAGAGCTCGTAGAGAGGGTGAATCACTCCTTGGCTGTAGGATCTTCACCATTGAGGGTCTTGAAAGTGAAAATCCGATCACCTTTGATACGCCTGTAATTTAGTGTTGGGAGCTTGAGGGCAGCAAGCCGCTCGGGGCAGGAGGCATGAGTCCCACAACAAATTTAGTGAGTCCCACAACAAGTTTAGTGGCACGTTCCAGCTTGTCACTGTCCTTTCCAAAATGAACCCACCATGCTTGGCCCGCATACTCAAGAATGCTGCGAACCCTGCTGCGGTAGGAAGGTCTTCCTTGGGAAGGTTGAGAAGGTGGTCCGGATGATGGCCAGGGCTCCATAAGCCTTAGCCACGGCAGCCTGAATGTGTTTGGAGAAATTCAGATCGCGGTCAATGACGATGCCAAGATCTTGTTGCGAACTTTTCTCTGTCATTGGCGTTCATGGGCTAAGGTGATAACCAGCCTGGTGATGTTGGGTGCCAAACCTCAAAACTGCATACTTACCCCCGTTACGATGAATGTTCATGGTTTGAGTCCAGGACACCATGTTGGAGATATCGGCTTGGAGTTTCGCAGTGCTAACGAGATCGTTTAAGACTGCAAAGATTTTGGTGATCATTTGAGACGGCAAAGATTTTGGTGTCATCGAGGAAAATGCAATTGTCACTTTCAAAATGTTCGTACAGGGTGTTCATGAAAAGAATGAAGAGGAGTGGACCAAGGACAATCCCCGGTGGTACTCCACTGACTACTTCCACTGAGGCAAAGACACTGCCGTCCACACTACATTTCTAGTTCCGTTTGGTGAGGAAAGACGTAAGCCATGCAAGGAGTGCACCCGAGCAGCCTACATCACCTGAAGTTTCAGAAGTTTGGTGTGAGGTAAGGTATTAAAAAGACCGTAGCGGTTTTTACTCTGAAAGCTCATATCGAAAAAATGTCAGTCCTGAATTTAACGCACAACTTCAGAATACAGGAACCTCACCAGATTCTTGCAAATTTTCAACAGACAGTATTCGTCCGTCTTCGTCAGGCACTAAGAGAATTTGTAGAGGTTGTAACTACATCGTTTTGGAGATCGTGATTCGAAACCGGCGCTCGGCGTGGCCCACTGCGTGCGTCGGGCCTACTGGATGCTTTTGGCTCTCTGGATGCGATGGGCCTACTACATGCAGCAGGTCCTCTCTCCCATCGGCTTGAGAGTCTCGCTGAAAAATCTTTTCTTAGTAGAAAGCTGATTCCCGGATTAGAAGCACCCTGTGTATTCATTAGAGTAGCGCCATTTTTTACATGGTGCTGAATGGCCAGGGACTCTAGTCCTCTTAAATGACGATCATATCGGACGTTGAATTTTAGCAGTGTTGACGTTTTGCTCCAGTCAATCCTATGCTTCGTCTCCATGTGATGGGATGCAATGCTGTTTCTTGTGTCTTTATTATTCGTATCTGCCATGTGTTGTTTAACTCTCTTTCTAACTCCCACTTGCGTTTCTCCAATGGCAGATACGAAGAATAAAGACACAAGAAACAGCATTGCATCCCATCACATGGAGACGAAGCATAGGATTGACTGGAGCAAAACGTCAACACTGCTAAAATCCAACGTCCCATATGATCGTCATTTAAGAGGACTAGAGTCCCTGGCCATTCAGCACCATGTAAAAAATGGCGCTACTCTAATGAATACACAGGGTGCTTCTAATCCGGGAATCAGCCTTCTACTAAGAAAAGATTTTTCAGCGAGACTCTCAAGCCGATGGGAGAGAGGACCTGCTGCATGTAGTATAGGCCCATAGCATCCAGTGAGCCAGAAGCATCCAGTAGGCCCGACGCACGCAGTGGGCCATGCCGAGCGCCGGTTTCGAATCACGATCTCCAAAACGATATAGTTACAACCTCTACAAATTCTCTTAGTGCCTGACGAAGACGGACGAATTCTGTCTGTTGAAAATTCGCAAGAATCTGGTGAGATTCCTGTATTCTGAAATTGTGCGTTAAATTCAGGACTGAGGTAAGGTATCAAAATGGGCTGCATCAGCTTGGAGTTTGAAGACGCACACGAGCGTGGCCTCCGGTATTTACTGGTCCGATCTTCCACTCCCTCATCGACTCATGGTTTACCAGGTGCAACGCATTAGGATTGGATGGGCCTTGAAGATTCATAAGGGGAACCTTGTGTGCCGAATAATGCTGTATTGTAATCGATTCTAGACCCCGAAGGTGATTCTCTTGCATTATTTGAGCACACTGGTGTCCCTGTGTTCCTCCAGTCAATCTTGTGCTCTGTGCTTTGAAGTTTTGAATCCATTTTATGGTGAGTGAATTTCATAGTATTGCCAGTAATGGTGTTTTTGGACGAATTCGGCATTTCCTATAAATAGTCAATTTCGCAGGTAAACACATACCTGTAAATGTCACTCTATTGAAGGTAAATCGATTATAGGTACCACACCTCACCTCCAGGTACATTACCTGCAAGTAAGTCAATTGCTTGCAGGTACAGTATCTGAAAATAAGTCAATTGCTTGCAGGTACAGTGCCAGTAAATAACATTTTCTTATTATTTTGTTCTTTACTCGCACTAACAGTTCACGCAATACAAAAAATTCCATGTAAATGGTAATTTACTGGCGAATTTTCGGTGGCTGAGATCTGCCATTTCTTCAGACCAAGCCTCGGAAACTTGCAAGCAACTGCACAAACGTTCAAATTTGGGAACATTTGTGCAGTTGCTTGCAAGTTTCCGAGGCTTGGTCTGAAGAAATGGCAGATCTCAGCTACCGAAAATTCGCCTTTAAATTAGCACTTACATGGAACTTTTGGTATTGCGTGAACTGTTAGTGTGAGTAATTTCCGTTAAACCACAGTAAATTCGACGTTACGTCAATCTTTATGATTTTCTTCTTTGTTGCAGCTGGAGCAAATGGAACTTGAAATAAGAGAAATTTCAGCCAGTGAACGGCCAAAGTATCAGAACCGGTTAAAAAGTTACAAGGATGAATTAATTATTTTAGAAAAGGAACTGGTAAGTTGTTATTCATTTTGACCAAAACAAAAGTATGTTGTATTGCACTTTTAGGGAACTTGTAACACCATTGAAATGTTTTGATCTACCCTTGTAAGGGCTGGAATAGTTGTGATGTAGCCATACTGTACTGATATTTATATTGCTAGTGCATCTTGTGTTGAAGGTTGACTAAAGTACCACAACTTTTGGATACCAAAAGCATTCCAGAAATTACTTAGTGGTAAACTCATACCAAATCAAATACTGCTAGAAACCAAATGAGTATGTGTCTACATTGCTTGATTACTTATTTTTGTGAGTGGAGATGGTAACTTTAAATATACCCCTTGGTAAACAAATAATTTTTAAACTCCAATGTCACTCGCTCTGAAACATCTAGTATGTCGCGAGTTATGCATCAACCCATATAAAACTACATGTTGGTTGGGAATCTCCACATGATTGGCAGATGGCGCTTCATGTACTGCAATTAAATCTGCGCGTAATGCATGAAACTGTTGGGGTTCGCTGTTCTTCTGACTCCGATGTCCCCGAATTGGGGCCAATTTACCCGCATTCAATGAAAGGAAACTGCTTTGCGATGAGAGCACGTTTATTTCATGACACTTCTTCTCGAGAACCTTGCTTCCGGTTCTCTCTTCCTGTTGCGTCGCGCCGAAACGCCCACTGAGAGAGCGAGGGTGAAGCTCGTGTTGGGACGCGCTATGTCATCCCTACAACTCCCAACTCCTAACGATCGCCATACTGGTTACATTAGCATTACTGCATCCCACCCTTGATTTGTAGTGCACCCACTTGTAAGTTGAGAAAAAATTGTACACATGGTCGTACGCAGTTATGTTGGCAAAAGCCGTTGGAGGTTGCTAAATAAAGCATAACCCATTTTCTAACCTCGTGGTGATTCCATCACAGAAAAGTCGGCGATTATGCGATCACTCACAACTTAGTTTATTAAATTGTCACTAAAAACACCGTTATTCATCTTACTGTGAAACACTACAACGATTGAAAAATGTCACACGAGACTCACAAAAACGCACACTTTCACAACGAAGATAGTCCACTAACTGCAAATATTCAACTACTAACTGTAGTCATTGCACGGAAAGGCAGCATGATGTTGAGTGGGGTAAATCGGTGACACTGATTAAATCTAACTCGAAATGGGACAACCATTTAAGATGCCTTGAATCCATTGCGATTAAGATGCACGAAAACAGGCAGATCCCGCTTATGAATGTGCAAGGCCCTTCGTTTTCAAATGTTACACACCTGATTGGGAAAGACTTGCGAGGGAAGCTCGAAGTTGAATGGAAGATTGCGTGTAAAGAACGGCCCGAGTGATACAGTGGGCAAGGGTGCACCAATCGACTGAATATAGCAGACAGCGGCAGTTTCAAATTCGAACAGTATATTGGACTGAAAAACGAAATGTAAACAGAGTTCAAACTTACCTTTAAGGTGCCTGATGACGACTACAGTTAGTAGTTGAAAATTTGCAGTTAGTGGACTATCTTCGTTGTGAAAGTGTGCGTTTTTGTGAGTCTTGTGTGACATTTTTAAATTGTCACTTCTCCAAAATCAGCATTATTTCGAACCGCATAATCTTTCGTACAGGATTGGTGGTGATTGCATGCAAACAGAAAGGGCAGCAGAAGAGCTTATTTTTTCCCCAGGAGAGGAGGATCCACGCGTCCTGAAGTCAATTTCCGGCCGTTACAAACTCCCGGAAAATGGTGCCGCAAACAAACGGGACTTACTGATTGAATCACGTTGGATAAAAAATTTGATTTTGTCAAGATTTAGGTGCGTTGGATAAAAACGTTAATTTGCGCTCAGAAAAACTACAATCAAAGGGGGATAAAACTCGATTTTTTTTTTTGATAGGGTGGTGGGCTTTAGGTTCGTCAGGATGTGGTAAAAGGAAAACGATAAATAGGAATCCCACAAAATGTGTCGAGCGCTGTTTATGCAGTTTTAAATCTAAAAGACCGCTGAAATATTCTTCTCCGATAACGAATGCAAAGCTTTACTAGTTTTACTTTTAATCATTATTACCTGGAAGACAAATCGGTGCTATCAGCAGATAATCACCTCTTGATGCCTCTATCTTTCATACTCTTTCTTTAAATGACTGGGATTATTAAATTTGTTACAGCCGGTGGTTGAAAGGGGTTGTTGCATTTTTTGGTATACCTTACCCCTTTGAAAAATGGTTGTTCGTAGGCCAGACTCCAATTTAAATGTGACTCATGAATACAGACTTTATAAGTTTACAAGGTTTTCTTCTTTTACATTGAATAAATAGAACGGAAGCTTCAGGAAAATATCTATTTAAATGGTGTCTATCAGGGTTAATATGGGGGGAAAAAGTGCTTGAATTGGAAAAGAGTTCTTCAAATAAATCCCACAACACATCCTTTTCACAGTGTTAATACGTGAAGCTTTCAGCAACCAAGCTACCATTTTCAGCACAACCAAAACAAACCAACAAATAGCTGAGTAACGGCCAATTTTGAATCGTCCCTCTAGTGGTTGCCGGGCAACAAGACGTGCAGGCAAGCTACCTATTTTCAGCCGCCCAACAAAGTATTAGAATAAAATCCTGACTGTGATAGGCAGTGTTGTGGGATTTACCTATAGGAGTCACAGCAAGTTTGGTGAAGACCTTGACTAGGTTTAATTTCTTTTAAAAAAAATTATGAAAACAAAACATATGTACTTGAAATGTTGGGGCTGAATTATTTACATTCTTGGTCCAGTTTTTGTACAGTATTGGACATTGAATTTTGAACATTTCAAATGCTGTTCTGGATTTTTAGGAAAACATCGTTCGTTACCTTACTGTGAAAGTCCGTTGTGAAAATGAGCGGACATTTTCTCCATAATTCCAGTAATTATGACTAATAGTGTTCTGGATTTTGCATACCTTGTTCCTGGTGTATGCCAATGTATGTAAAAACATCTTTCCATTGTGGAACTGGAACAATGTTGCATTGTTGGAGCATGTTTCTAAGCTATAGACAGTCGAACACCCAAAACCAAAACTGGTAGAAAAACCCGCCCAGTTTCCAAAAACGATTAGCCTTTGAAGGTAGTGATATCATTCAACCAAGGAAAGGCCACCAAGGTCAATCCTATTAGCCAAGTTAATCGCACCGACTAATAGTTCCAAAGTTAAATGAAAACTTGAAGATTGCTATTCGCTGTAGCAATCTTCAAGTTCTCCATCGCAGAATCCTCCTCACTGTGTTACAAGATTGGGATCCTTCCCTATGCCTACGGCGCGTTTTTACCTCATTAATGCAGTCATTTATGCAAAATATTGCGTCACTTCCGCCTCTATCCCACTTCCCCCTACCCTGCTCACGTCCACTCACTCTTTTTCTTGCCGCTGGCACGTGCATATTAATTTCTTAAGCTAAGATTGTTGAATTACTGAGGGGAATTCATTTTCGAACTATCGTTTTCGCAGTTGAACTGAAGTGCGCCATCTTTCCAAGCAAAGCAGCGTGGCTACGAGGCTTGTTGTGAGTATTTCTATCGATACTGGTTGGAGAGTATTAAGATGGCGGCCGGCATGGCGACGGCAGATTTTGCGAGAAAGAAAAACGTGGCGGCCTGTTCGGCCGGCCAAGTGCGTCCGCACGTGGATATAATTGCTTCTTGAGAACGTTGCGGCAGTGGTTTAATACGGATTGTCAGGTTCGTAGTATTTATTTTTGGTTTGTGTGGCGGAATTTGGCAGAGAAGTGTGTTTGGGAGTTACAATGTGAAACCCATTGTCGGAGTCGGTAACTGACCGAACCGACAGGAGCCGCGAGTGGCGGACGGTGGAAAAAAGTGGTTGGAAAAGTAGTTGTTGGTGATAAAAAAGTACGAATGGCTCTGTTTTAAAATTTTTATTTTGTTTTTTTGGGCGATGCGGAACGCTGGGGCGTGTAAGGCATTGGCTCTACCGAGTGCGAATGGGTAATTTTTGTTGGATTGGATTGTTGGAGAACATAGCTGGAACGGAGCTTGGAAATAATGAGCACATGGCGTGCTGGAAGTTTGAGAGGCCATAGGGCAGAGTGGGTGGCCATTGGGGCGTCGCCGGCAGTGTTGGATATTGTAGACGGTGCTGGTCTAGAGTTGGGAAATACGCCACCGCTGAGAGCTGTTTCGGCGAGACCGCCATTATTTGACGATGCATAGAGATTGCTCCAAAATTGAGCGAGATGTTAGCTCAAGGTGTACTTGAGAGAGTGAAAAGCGGGAGTGTAGGAGGTGTGTCACCAATTTTTTCAGTGGCAAAGCCAGTCGGATCGATCAGGATAATTTTGAACCCGAAAGGCTTGAATGAGTTTTTAGTGGTACGGAAGTGCTACTTGGATACACTACCGAGGGTAGTAGAGTATTTACAGCCAGGGTAGTGGATGGCTACCATCGATTTGTCAGGCGTTCTATGCAGTGGCAATAAAGGACGGTGCACGACGATTGTTAATGTTTTCCTTGCAAGGTTGTCTTTACCGCTTTTTGTGTGCTGCCATTTGGGTTGGCTTCGGCCCCGGGTACTTTTATGAAGCTTATGTCAGTGGTGAGGCGCTTCTTACTCCGGGCAGGTGTGTTAATTTTCGTTTACCTGGATGATTTTGCAGTGGTAAGCCCGTCCGCAGCAGGTGTGAGGCGTGATGTGCAGAACGTGTTGGAAACCTTGCGGAAGTTAGGCTTTTTCGTAATTTGTGGAGAGAGTGTGCTGGTGCTGTCGCAGGCTTTGCAATTTTTGGGTATGATGTTGGATCTGCAGTCAGCCCGTTTTGTGCTGCTGCCTAAGAACCAGGCTCGTATGGTACGATTGGTTGCGGGACGGCAATGAGACCCGGTAACGGTTGTTAAGGAGCTTCAATGGTTGTTGGGGCTGGCAGAAAGTTGGTTGTGTGCCGTGGAAAACGGCGAGTTGCACACACGTTGGTGGCAACACGACCTGGTGACCTAATCTTTCCCAATCTTGTATCAGTGCGCGGAGGCAGCCTCTCGCAAGGATGTTGCGAGGATTTGAACTGGTGGATGAGTCGCTCGGTGATAGTGAAATCATGGGTCTCTGTGGAGGTGCAGTAGTGGTAACAACGGGCGCCTCGGACATGGGCTGGGGACCAGCCTCTGGGGATTCGCACGCGCAGGGAAGGTGGCAGCCCAGGGAGGCTGCCTTGCATGTAAATGCGAGAGAATTATTGGCTATGCTAAAGGCACTAGACGTTTTTGGAGACCTGGTCAGGGGACGGGTCGTGCGAATCCTTGCAGATAATGTGGTAGCCGTGTTGTACACGATTCATCAAGGGGGACGAAGTCCTAGATGCTTAATGTCATGGTCCGTTGCCTAGAGCAGCATAGAGGTCAGCTGGAGTGTGTGGTACAGGCGGCATTTGTGCCGGAGAAGTTGGATATGACAGCGGATGGTTTGTCTCGAAATTTCTGGGACAGATTTGACTTCCGATTGGGTACTACGGCGTGCCAGAGGATTCGTAGGTGGTTTGGGAAGCCAGATGTGGACGTGTTCACATCAGAGGCGACGGCCCAATTGCAGCGATTTGGGTCGTGGGGACGCTGCCCACGGGCCGAGTTTGTGGATGCGTTCAGTGGGAACTGGGGCCCGTTCTTCCCGTACCTTTTCCCCCGTGTCCTTTAATTGGACCTTGCGTCGACAAGCTCGTCGTGGATCGAGTTAAATGGGCAGTACTGGTGACGCCGTACTGGCAGTGTGCGGCTAGGTTTGTCCGGCTGTTGGCCTGCGCCAGGGAGGGACCGTATCCCTTGCGGAGCGCAGGGGCCCTCCTCTGGGACCCGTACTTAGACGCCGAGGTGGCGGATGAGTGGGTTCCCTAGGTAGTCTGGGGGGTAGGTACAGGCTGATTACTGAGTGGGACCAAGGTCACCACAGCCATCTTCGGAGCGATTCCGGGGTGTGCACAGCTTACTAATCTATCCCAATCTTGTAACACAGTGAGGAGGATTCTGCGATGGAGAAATGAAGATTCTCCCAGAGAACTTGTTCTCGCCAGGAGAATCTAAGTTCTCTGAGTCGAATCCGACGAAACTGTGTTACAAACACTGCCCGCCCGCCTCCCTGCATGGAATCGTGCGTTCGCAGCAAGAAAAGAGTGAGTGGACGCGATCAGGGTAGGGGGAAGTGGGATAGAGGCGGAAGTGACGCAATATTTTGCATAAATGACTGCATTAATGAGGTAAAAACGTGCCGTAGGCATAGGGAAGGATCCCAATCTTGTAACACAGTTTCGTCGGATTCGACTCAGAGAACTTAGATTCTCCTGGCGAGAACAAGTTCTCTGGGAGAATCTTCATTTTTCATTTAACGTCCAAAGTATTATTGGGTTTGAGGTAACTTGGCCAATAGGATTGACCTTGGCGGCCTTTCCTTGGTTGAATGATATCATTACCTTCAAAGGCCGATCGTTTTTTGGAAAATTGGCGGGTTTATGTACCAGTTTTGGTTTTGGATGGATATCATAACTTTCATAGGACTGTAAACGTACATAAGGTTACAGTGTCTTATCTTCATCTGTACCTTTTTTCTAGAGAAATTTTATTTCTATAACTTTTCACATTTATAATTTTCAAATTTAAAATTGCCACGGTTTACTTTATTGTATGACCACTCTTCACATACTCAAGTTGCTTCAACCCCATTTTTGAACACACTGGCTAACAATCGCTCATTTCGTTCGCTTCGCTCACTCAATCAGCGCATCCCCTTCAGTTGTTTTGTTTATCCCTGCACCTTCCCCTTAACTTTTCAAGATTTCGTTGACAGTTAGTCATGCAGACAAAAACAGCATAACGCGAAGCATTTTATTTTTTGAGTTATTAACAAAAACCCCGTTAGCTCATGAATGCTCCTATTGTTGAGTAACTGTAACGTGCATCATTTTTTCTTACGCAATCCACGGCAACGTTAATGTGTCCTTGTTTTATCCTTCGTTACAAATCAGTTTTTAGTTCGTCCAAGCTTTTACAATAAATCTAAAGACCAGTGTTGATTGTTCAAGACATTGTTGCTTGAAATCTTTGGTTGCAACTTGGAAAAGAAACGAAATTTAAATTCGCCGGTGGCAGATTTCAAAACCCTCCCACGCATTTGTCCTGACCCCTACAATCCCCAAACCAACAAAATATATCACCATGCATCCGTGTGCCAAAATTCAGCTACGCAGGCCTTCTCAATTTTGCACTAGCCATGAGCAGAAAGTCTATGGGATTTAACTTGAGAAAAATCTTCTTAGCTAGCCAGCCAGTAACATAAAAACAACGTTATTGACGCATCTTTTCTCTATGATTGGTGGACACTCATCCTTTAAATTTAAGTTTCTACTTGCCAGTTAG
Organism: Lithobius niger; assembly: GCA_023313725.1. Taxonomy (NCBI): domain Eukaryota; kingdom Metazoa; phylum Arthropoda; class Chilopoda; order Lithobiomorpha; family Lithobiidae; genus Lithobius; species Lithobius niger. Next base: position 832 of record JAHWFP010001325.1, on the reverse strand, counting down.
AAAATATCCACTTCCTGTAAATTTTTTTGCATTCAGTTCCTGAGTGCTATTTACCCTGGAGGATTTTTAATTCTCGCGATACGCCCAGCTCACCCGCCCATCTGCGCATGTGTGACATGAGCAGACCCTACATAAATAGGGCTACGGCGAAAGCCAGCCATCCCTTTTCCTCCAGCGCCCGTCCACGACGCATGCTGTTACCCTATTCTTCGCTTTTGTCTTTAAAGAAGAAGCCCCTCCTATGAAGATCATCACGCAAGCAGCCAACGAAAGTCCCTCTTCTGAATATTTCACATGAAAGCTCATCCACATGATAACCCCACTGATCGCCGGACGACCCTTATTGGAAGTCTGTCACCTCTCGCACCTGAAGCTTCACGGAAAGTCATCTTGACTCTGGTGCATCTCCACTTCATCGACAACCCAAGATTGCCCTCCTGTTCTCATCTCGTTCTTTCGCCTTGCTTTCGTCTTTCGCCCTCAGCCTCACGAGACCCCACTTGAAGCCAACCACATCGCATCCTTATGAAGCGCTGCTCTATGTACCGCTCGAGGAAGAACTCTCATCCTTATTCACCCTCAGCCTCCATCATCTGTCCTCTCGACGTGAATTCAATTGATGACACCATACTCAGTCCCACTCCCCGCAGTGAGTCCGTCAACTCTGTACCAGGCCTTCATCTTTCACTTCGACTTCGTCGCCTAAGGACCATCTTCGTTTCGCCTGGAGACCCTTCCTCTGAAGATCGCACGCAAAGACCTACATCGATTGACCTTACTTCGTTCACCGTTCCACCCGAAGTCTACGTCGAAAGTATTCACGACACTGTAC
>JAHWFP010001324.1:8745-20663 GCA_023313725.1 Lithobius niger | reverse complement strand
TCAACCAGTTTTAGTAATGCTAAATATATTTTTACCTGACCAAGCAGTTGGTGGCGCTGCCAGTCTCCTAACCGTATCTAGTATACGAGCTTAAGGGATGTTTTTAAAGTCAGCGGCTTGCGAGCCGCTTGGAAGCGAGGCAAGCTTTTCCGTTTTTTAATTCAAGCCGCTTGCCTCTGAGAAACTTATCCGTCGTTTTTAAAGTCAGCGGCTTGGCAGCTGCTGTCCAGCCAAGTAAGCGAGGATAAAGGGTGCTGAGTTCGCTGAGCTTACGCAACCAATATGGGGGCACGATGTGCGCATGCGCCATTGCCGCGGAGCAACAATCGGCAACAATCATCATACAAGCGATAAATCTACATGATACGTGCGTGATAAGTACGATGTTGATAGCTGCCAGCAGCTCAATTGCTTAGTCTTTACTCTCATCATCTTAAACGCTAATAATAACGCGATAAAACAGAGAAAAGAGATATAACTGATTTTGTTACTGTCGGCCATGTTTGTGCTTAGTAAGCTTCAAATAACGTTGTTTTTATTCTCAGCTTGAAAATGGGAAAGGCGAAGGAAGTCGAGACCAAGCAAACTCAGCGCTCAGCAAGCAAGCCGCTGACTTTAAAAACATCCCTTTTGTGTGGCGGCTCTTGTAGTGTTATTCGTCCATCTCGAACAGAGTAGTTAGTAAGGTCTCAGCTTGGACGAACTACTAGATGGACGAATCACATACTACAGCTGCCGCACAAAGCTCGTACGCCAGCGACTGTAAAGCTTGTGGCACACTGCTCCGTTCCGTTCCGTTCCCACGACGAAGAGAGCCTCCAGGGCCACCGTAGTTAGCGACTGACTGCAACAGATGGCCCAGCACACATTGTTTCACGTCCGGTAATGCAACCACGAAAATTTGGGCTTTTCGAGTGTTTGTGCGCCCTTTTGCTTGAGTACGCAACTCCTGTTTGGTCCCCTTATCTTGCTAAGGACATCGATTTAATTGAATCAGTTCAAAGAAAATTTACGAAAAGCTAGGCTGCCCGGTCTTCGCGATGTAGATCACATTGAACGTCCTTCTCGATCGGGTCTTGAGCTTCTGGAACTTCGTAGATTGCGCTTCGATCTTATTTTAACGTTTAAAATTTTACATAACTTAATTTATATTGATCTACCTTTCTTCGATCTTGCGCAACGAACTTATATCACCAGGGGTCATCCTTGGAAGCTTGCTGTTCAGGGCTCTCGTCTCGACTGCAGAAAAATTTTTTTTGCAGTTCGCGTAGTATCCGTTTGGAATGCCCTGCGTTCTAAAACAGTCTGTGCTAGTTCTTTAAGTGTTTTTCGTAACGAATTGTTGTTGGAAGACATGTCCCCTTTCCTTAAGAGACCGTCTTAGCAGTTTTCTTAATGACCGTCCTACTTTTCCACGGTGCGGTGTTAGCGGCTGACAGCCCTTCCGCAGCCGACCACTTATCGTGGTAAATTTCTTTTATTATTATTATTATTATAACTACGTTTTTTTTTAACTACGGTGTTTTTAAAACGTCCTGGAGGCTCTGTTCGTCGTCGGAACGGAACGGAGCAGTGTGAGACAACCTTTAGAAGACTGGCACTGCCACCAACTGCTCGGTCGGGGAAAGATCTATTTAGCATTACTAAAACCAATTGATAATAAGAATACTAAACTAATCGCCTAAAAAATATCGTAAGTTAGATTAGGGCTTTAAAATAATCTCAAGGCAGATCAGAACTAAGCTGATTAAGTTTTATTTAAAAAAAAACAACATTCAATTTTAAAACGGGTTGTAGAGATGAGTGGAGCTAAGTTTTTGTGCATGGTTTTGTGTTTCATGGGGCGTGCCGAGCGACCGCTTAATTAGGCTGAATCTTCTTCCGCGGTTCACATTTCCTGTACCGAACGGAATTCTGTTTGAAAAAAAAACACAGGATAAGTTCTTCAACTTCGGATGTTGCCCACGAACGAGTATTTCGTAAATTTCCGAAGGTATTGTTGCCTCCATGTTTGATTTCAAGTTTCGCCTGTCGTGCTGTTCCCCGCAATAATTTCGAACTGGCACTGCGTTCGGTCGGAACACAGTCGAGGTTACAGACAGCCGTACGTGAATCGTCCATTTGGAAGAGATTAGTTAGTCCAAGGTCTCAGCATGAACCTGCCAGCCAGTGGCGTAAATAAATATTTTTCGGGGGGGAAGGGGGAGGGAAATTACATATTTTTACGCCCCTTAAGCCAGTATCGTGCCCAAGAATGACTCCAGATTGGGACAAGTTTTAAAAAGGCTGGTTCACAGACAATCACTTCACAGAAGGCTTACTTCACAGACAGTCATTTCACAGACACTTGGCATGTATTCATTTCACAGTTAATCATCTTACAGACACTACGAATTCACAGACACGATCATTTCACAAACATTCTTTCAGAGAAATTAGTTACACAGACAATTTCGCAGACTTAAAAAAAATAACAGTATTTTAAAAACCCCTAATTATTATTATTTTTTAATTTCTAATATAAGCATGCTTATACATTAAAAAAAAAAGAATTTGACGGCTTGACCTTCATAAAAATCAAATCTGTTTTTAAAACGTCCTTGAATTTGAAGGGGTGGGGGAGACAAGGAAGGAAATGCGGGAAGGTGAGGTGGAACAGGCTGGGAAGGGAAAAAGGTAGGAAGGAAAAAATTATATGGAAAAAGGGCCCACAACATATTGGTTATTTGCGCCTGTAATTTAAGAAATCGAGCCTTATTTTGGCCAGCAAAACAATACACAGCTGAAGAGCTGCAGACAACTGACAGATAAGAAATAGTACAGAGGGGAAGCAAAAGGCCTGTAACGATATTTTTTTTTTTTAATTCTCTAATTAATGTCTGGAAATGACCATGTGAAAAAGCTGTTGGCAACTTTTCAGAATTTTAATAATTTTTAAAAATATCAGAATATCTAAAATGATTGAGTTTGTGAAATAATTGGCTGTGAAATGGATGTCTGAAACGATCGTGTCTTTGAAATGAGTGTCTGCGAAGAAATGATTGGCTTCCGTTTTAGCTGACGCGTTTGTGTTTGGTTACGAACATTTTTTTTTCAGTGAAGTAGGCTTCAGCCCATAAGTTCCCCCTACACACGCCTCTCCCTGCCGTACGTATTTCTCACGATCTCATTACAACATGTGTATAATTACTGATATTTGTAACATTACAGAATGGTAAGGAAGATTAGTAATGCGTGGTTGAGAAAACAAGAAGAGTTGGTGATGCTGTTTGCTAGAATACGTACGTCCACTTCTTTTTTTAAGAACAATAAAATTATAATATACCAGGGGACGAACACATATAATCTAGACAGGATGCTTAGCGCGTTCACGATACAGGCTGTGCTAAGAAGCAAGCGTCAAACCCCCAACTCAAAAAATGGGCTTCCATTGAGACTGGCGAGCGATCAACGCGTTGACAAATTTCAAGAGTCTGTTGTTTATCCTGAATGAGTGACACAGGATTCCTACCTCATTGTTTTTATTGATAAGGAAGCCCACCTTTCCTTAACAAATAGTTTTATTGCATTGCTTAATGCATGGTTCCATGGGGGGAAAAAAGGTTTTCAAAAACATGACGAATAAACTTTTATTTCCGATGGATTTTACGCCCCCCTCGGCTCGTTCCCCCTGCCTCCCCGTTGTTTACGCCACTGCTTCCGGTAGGCAGCCCCACCTCGGTAGCACAGTTGGTATAGAGCGCAACAGCTAGGTCCCGTGTTCGAGACTCCGTCGAGGTAGTTGTAGTGTTTTTTTTTCTTTCTCCTCAGGCTAACGTAACTTATAGTCTCACAAAGGTAGTGATTTACGTTTCAGTGATTTTCGTTTATTGTTCAACGTAAGATGGTGGATTAAAATATTCTTGATTTTGTAAAATTCAACTAGATCCACGAGTACAATGTCCCCCCCCCCCCCCGCGACCCTATTAATGTCGTCATTACGGGAGAACCCCCCACCCCAATATTTTCTAAACGGACCGACTTACGGTAACCGAAATTCGCCCAATCATTGTCCTCACCACGATAAAATTAAAAGCATATGTTGGTTGTAATTTCGGATCTGCCCCCGTTCCCCCTAACCCACCTCGTCTCCCACCTACCTCGTTAGGGACTCCCACCCCTTAATTTATTTTTTGTTATCTATTTTCGTTTCCAATTTTCCCATTTTACCACTTGTCCATTTCCCCGTTTATCTTCAATTTATTTCCATGGCCAGGGGCGGATTTAGCATGATGCGGACGTGTGAGGCAACCACCACCCCCCCCCAAAAAAAAATTTTTTTTCTTATAAATGTAAACAAGGAAAGGGAAAGAACAGGGCATTTTGATTGTTCTATTGTTTTTCATTATTAAACAGGAATCGGGGAGATAAGACCTTTAGGGCACAAAATATATTTTAATATGAAAAATTTGGCAGAGCCCCCTCCACCCCAACAGAATTCCGGATCCGCCCCTGTCCATATCCCGCCAAAACAAACACTTTTTCTGAATGGCATCTTTATTGGACATTTTTGTTAAAAATCGTGTAAAACTGAGGAAAATCATGTTTTCGGGACAATCTAAAAATAAAATGATCTTGACGTGTGCCCTTCACCCCCCCCCCCCCCTCCACCGCGCGTCCTCCCCAATCCTTCCCCAGAAAATGTTCGTCTGAGCACGACTTAACTTTCCCAAAACACCTCTTCAGTCCCACACGCTCGTTCAGTTCCTCAAGTTTCGCCATGGTCAAACACCCGACTTTCGTTTCCTCCTTTCGCCGCCAGAGGTCTCAATCATCGCGCGGACGCCTCGCAGCTGTGGTTCGTCTAGTTACTCGCCGAGATTGACGGTGGGATCCCGAGGCTGGTAGAGCAGTTCCGTATGTGCAGTGTAAATGGGAGGCAGGCCTCCGACTCGGACCACAATACACCATTACTACGCGTCCCGGGAACCGAGAAAACAGCTTTGGAGGAGTCGCATCCCAAAGGAATTGGAAGATTTCTTCTGATCGATTGACGGATTGATCGATTTATTTTTTTAAGTTGTGCGATTTCCTCCCAACAACAATTCGGCGATGGTGACTCAAGGCTCCTCGGGTAAGTTGATAAATATTGACAAGTTCTTGAAAGATTGATTGATTGATTGTAATCTTATTGGAGATTGGAGAGGGATTGGCTCAGGGATGAATTTTATTATTAATCTTCGGTCGGTATCTTAAGCCGCTATATTGAGAAAGAGTCGAAATTTGTATTAGCGAAGTGTGGTGCTACATATAAATTTGTCGTACAAAAATTGTTGAAATGTGCAGTGAAAAAAAGTTGCGTTTGTAAATTTGCGAATTAAAAGTGGGTATTTCTGAGGAACTAAAATGAAAATAAAAGAAAAGAATTTAAAAAAAAAAAACGCTTGGTTAAACGATGCGGAATGAAAATCTGCAGGCAAATTACAAAACCCATTCAACATCCTTTTTATAAGCTCAAAACTAATTGGGTCCGCTGGGAGAATTATGTTTTTTACGGGTTTTGAATATTGGTCGTACATTTTTCGGGTTTTAAACCGTAAATAGGTACCCACACTCGTAGAATTTGTTTATTTACAAGCTTGTTGTGATGAACTAAGTCTGAAAAATGTTCCATGAATATCTCAGAGCCTGGAAAAATATTGCTTGTTTGTGTATCTTATTTGAGAGTTCAGTTATTAAACAAAGAAGAAATCACAAGTTAAAGGGTAAACGAAGCAAGCAGTCTACATTAAAGATTGGCCTTGTGAGGATACAAGATAACACTAAGCTGAGAAAGAAAGAAAAGACAACTGCCCCGACTGGGACTCGAACCCTGGACTGCACGTTTACTAGCCGTGCACTCTAATCACTGCGCTACCGGGGCGGGTACTGGCTACAGGCTCCAGCCGAGCTAAGTAGCTGTTCAAACTTTCTCAGTGGTGACCTAGAGATCACAAACATCCATACAAGGAGGGAAAGCAACAGTTGCTTCTTGGCCTCCACACATCAGTGTATGGGTGAAGTTTAGTTATATTTTTTTTACGATTTATGAAAAGTCTTCTAAACGCATTTATTTTCGGAATTAAATTTATGTCAATTTGTCATTACGGTGTTAATAGGCTGTAATTAACGAAAAACCTTCTTCGAAGGAAAAGTGGGTAGTACGATCGGTAGATTTCCATTTCAAAGGCTTCTTCTTACAAGCTGGGAAACGAAAGACCACTAAGAAATCTGCTATTAAAATTGCAGCACGACTCGAAGCTTGAAGAAGAGAAGCAAGATCTTCAGGAATTGGGTTGTGCTATAATTTTAGTTGCAGGATTATTAGGTGTTACATTTCCGGGCTTACATGTCGACATTTTTGGAATGCAAAACTCGTGGCCTTATTTCTAACGTTCCGTTCGAAATGTTTTTTTGTTTTTTGTTTTTTTGTTTACTTGAATCCATATTTTTCGTGCATTAATCTGTGATCTATCATAGATTCATTTTTAGAAAATCGATTTCTGTTTGTTTGTGTAATTTGCACGAAACGTTGTATCTAGAAGCGCAATAGTGCTTCGCCCATCAAGTTCATTTTTCGATGGTGTCCTGTTGTTGGCGTCAACTATGCAAATCAGGTGATCACACAGTGCACACATCAGTGTTTGGGGTGAAGGGTATACGACTGCTATTTATCTCGACACATTAAACGGGTGATTCTCATGTTGAATGCTAAAACTGATGCGATAGACAGTTTCGCGAAAGTTGTCTAGATCCAGTGCAGTATGAAAAAAATCTCTGCATCGTCGATTTCGTGCTAGTTACTTGTCTAGACACACGCTAGTGCTGTTTTTTTTAGCTGATTAAAAAATAAAGGACATCATGTCGCGTAGTGTGTCTTTATGCTGGTGGATGCGGTTTCACTTCTTGTATTCTATTCATACTCTGAATGAGTGTGGCACGTGCTACAAGGCCCTGTGGTTACGTCATTTGCCTTGGCCCTCATTTCCCCAGCCAGGGCTCGGTATATCACCATGCAACAAAACAAGTGAATGCAACTTAGATAGGACGTTTTGTGCTCCTTCGAAAGTTGATATACGCCTGTAAGAGAAACCGCCACGCTTCCAGAAGGGGTCGGCCTTAAAAAGTAGTGATATCATTCCACCAAGAAAAGGCCGCCAAAGTTAACCCAATTAACAAGACAATCTAGTATACATTGCCCTATTTTTTTTATTTCTTTGATTAATTATCGTCAAGTTCGCGATTAACCAGTACAACAAACAACGAAACTTGTGCTTCTAATTATTTTGTTTAGTTTTTCCCGCTGGCCAGTTGACTAATAAAATAACTATTAATGCTACGTGTACAATTCACCAAAACTCCCATCCAATACATGTATGCAGTTTTATTTTTCTTCATATACTAAAAACCATGCTAATGATTTGATCTGTGGAAATAGTACTCGATTCATTTGTCCCAACTTTTATTAATTTCCGAGTTATCATAGCGAACTTGAGCTGCAATCGTGATTTTCATTTTTGGCTTCTTGTACTTCTTGGCACGACACGTTTCTACAACCCAACGCTCTCTACAGATCAAACTATAAAGCTGGTTCTTAGCTCATTTTACAGGTATGGCTCTGTAGATGTGAACTTTCCATAAGGCCTTTTCTAATTGGTCAAGTGGTTCGGGGGTTGTGGAGCTCTAAACGACCAGATTGATTGTTTTATATTGTTTTAAACATTGTTATTATGCAACAATGCCAATTAGCAAACGCCAGCTTCAAGACGTATACTGAAGATTAAAGCATTTGTTTCTGTAGACTGAAGATTAAAGCATTTGTTTCTGTAGACTGAAGATTAAAGCATTTGTTTCTGTAGACTGAAGATTAAAGGTTTTGTTTCTACATTTGTTTGCGCAAACCGTAATTGATAAAAATACAAAACATTAAAACAAGCTAATAAACGGCATGGTACGCTAAAGTCGCACGAATTAAGAAAACAAAAACGAGCTCGTTTGATGCTTAAGGTAAGGTTTGACTGAAGTCAAAACAGCAAAGGGGCACAAATAAACTTTCCTGTAAGATTCAAGATTTTGCAGTGTTGCTGTGCTGTTTAGTCCACGTGAAACTTTACTGGTGTATACAACCATTACACACGTAAATACAATCAAAGCCAGAGCTCAAATTTCAAAAATTTTAATGATCAAATAAACGAAGAATAATCTAAGCCTCGATAGGCTCTACTTTCTTGGCTGAATTTGCTCAGTGTTTTTCAGTCACATCGTCAACTTCCCATTCATCACCCTATTGATGATACATATATCATTTTTCAAGATTTTCAAGCACTTTTCCAGGCATGGAATTTCATTGTTACTTTCAAGGACATTTCCTGGATTTCAAGGACTCACACGAATTACCTGTCGAGCTGTGCTAAGCACATAAGATGATTAGTTTTTATACAATTTCCGGCGATGTCGTTTAGCTAATCATTAGCGGATCTACCACGTGCAAAAGTAAAAATGGTAAAAACAATTGTATACAGCAGTAAGGTTTCACGTGGACTAAGCAGCACAGCAACACTGCAAAATCTTGAACCTTACAGGAAAGTTTATTTGTGCCCCTGCTGTTTTGACTTCAGTTAAACCTTACCTTAAGCATCAAACGAGCTCGTTTTTGTTTTCTAATTCAGTTTACATTTGACTTCAAGGTGCGTTTTACGGTTTTACATTTGCGGAGGTTTTAACTCCATGGGTTTTGAATGCAATTTTTATCAACGTTGGAAACATGCCATCTGTGATCAACGCAGTCCCCCCACCCTTTCCGTCATAAAATTCGTAATAAACAATGGACAATCTCATTGCAGAAAATAGTTCGCAACATTGTCGATAATGTCGATACAGCTGATGCGCCACTTATTAGAGTTCGTTTGCGCACGAGAATTTTCAGAAAATGGACAGGAGGAGGAGGCTGAGGAGGCGGCGGGGCTAACAATGTCAAAATGTTACAATGCTGCAACATGCAACAATGGGGTTATAATAGGCGAGGCGCACAATATCGGATTATAGCTCACTCGTACAAGATGCAACAATGGTTGGGTGCCGTGAAAGTAACATTGTCGTTGTTTGAGTTAGCTAGCTCGTTGTGAAGAACCAAAATTAAATGGTCTTGATTTTTCCTTAAATCTTCAAATTTTAAACCGTAGGGTGCGAAGTCTTAAATTTTGAGGCCTCAAAATTGGACGGCCGACATGACTGAGTGACTTATTTACTTCTTCAATGCGGGCTTCGGGAAACCAGTTGAATTGTTTCTGCGATTGTTTGCCATGATACTGCAACAATTCAGAATCAACTACTTATCGAGATGACACATGCTTAATTTAGACACACGCTAGTGAGTTGTCATCAAATAATAATCATGGGACAAACCTTGGGCGGAACCTGAACGTAAATATGCATTTCTAATGTTCCGTTTTTTTCGAAAACAAAAATCGGTGGACAGTGGACACATGATAGACCAGACCGTCGCAATTACAATAAAAAGGAAGCGAAAAAAGCCAACAAATTAACTGAACAAAAAACGGCAAAAAAAAAAATTAGAGCTCGTATTCCCATACTCACAGCCGTGAAGGCATACGAATAAAAACGGATTAGAGTTCGCTCGAACGCAACGAACTATAATTTGAACTCCAATTCGCAAAACATAAACCCACAAACACACACAAAATAGACGCCATAAACATCACAAAGATACAAAATTGAAAGATAAAAATGCATACACAAAATGATCACGTAAGCACTCAAACGAACTAGAAATAACCATCTCAAACGACCTTCAAACACAAACACAGGGGAAAAAACTGCCTTAACTAGGAGTCTGCTTGTTTCACAATAAATACACTCAAAATACACGTATACCTACTCACACGAAACAGACTTACTTTCTGACGTAACCATTGATCAAAAACAGTCCTTGTCCCCTGGTATTGGAGTTCAAATTATAGTTCGTTGCGTGCGAGTGAACTCTAATCCGTTTTTCTTCGTGTGCCTTACCGGCTGTGAGTATGGGGATACGAGCTCTAATGTTTTTTTTCTAAACGGCGAAGCCGTTTTTCGTTCAGTTAATTTTGTTGTATTCGTATTTTGTTCAAACCTGTCGCTGTCATTATAAAAATACATGGCGAAATTTACATTTTCCTAAGACTTTTAAAAAGAAAATTTATTAAAAAAAACTTACATTGTCGTATGAAGTTTACAACCGATAGTAATCGGAAGAAGCGCAGTAACCACCAAAACAGGTGATATCATACCAAAACCCCCACATCTGTAAAGGAGGTCCAACAAATTTTCCCCGTAGAAAGTAGTGATTACAAAACCCCCATGGCTGCCGCCATGTTTCTCCTCCCAAACCTGATCACTCAGGCATAACTGATGGCTGTCAGTCATGCTTGAGTGATTTCGTTCGGGCCACAAACTTGGTGGTAGCCATTGGGGGTCTGATATCACTACTTTCCACGGCGAAAAATTGGTGGGCCCCTTTCCCCTTGTGGGGTTTTCGTAGGATTGCATTGGAATACTGGAACCTATTTCATACCTTGCAGTGCATTATATTATTTCACTGAAAATAAATTAAAACGAAGTGGAAAATACATTTGAGGTAATTATATCCAGAATAACTAAGGTTGTGACGAAATTCGAGATAAATGCGATAGCAAGATTTGAGATAAAAGTGGGATGCACGGGATGCGAGATAAAAGAGCTATAATACATGAGTCGAGACTAATAGGTTTTATCGCACATTCCTAACTTTCACAATGCTAAAAACTATCAGCGATATATCCCATATCACCACGCTTTAATGCAGCGATTTTCAATAACCCCACACTTTACTGTGGTGATATTGGACATTGCCACACTAAAGTGTGGTGATATGGGACGACGGTCACATATGGCGTGACTGTGAGATGAACGACGTAATTTTTACGTGATGAAGTTTCGTCATGTGCAACACGATAATACACAGCAGTCCATTAAATAAAACAAAACAAAAAAAACGTTGCTCCTATCCTATACCACGCGCCATGGCCGTTTGCTGTGACGTGCATATCACGTGACTGGGCTAGTCCAATCAGACGGCCAAACAGCCGTTGTTCTCGTTCGTCATTGGCTAACTCATGGGGTGACGTCATGGCAAACAGTCATTGCGCATGGTTTACACCTTTTTTTTCTTTAAGAAAATCCCACCCTCAAAACACAAAACACCCTCTCGCTCAAATGGTATATCGGCCGCCTACCTGACTGCGTCAATGTAAAGTTATGCAAACGTGACGATATAATGTTTACATAAACAATACAGAAGGCAAACTTTCCGCTTTCCCGAACAATTGTTGTTTTTTTTCTCATTTCGAAAGTATAGGGGCCGTGCGATAAATTAGTTATACCACCTAGGGCGAACTGTATCGGATTTATGAGCCGATGGGCGATATCCCTTACACGGCCAATCCGCTCGAACTGCGTCTCGATGCCGGCCTCGGCGTCATCTTGACGTAGTTCTCGCGGATTGGCGATGTGCGGGATATCGCTTCCAACGGGTGATAAATCGGATACAGTTCGCCAGGGGTTCTATAACTATTACTTATATAACAAGATTTGGGATAATGACATACAGGAGAATTTACATAGGTAATTAATTCAGCTACATAAGTTTGAGAATGAGAACCCTATTTTGAGAAAAAGGAGATACGGTACATTAGATAAATGAGTTACACGAGATAATGAGATGCGAGATACATGAGGTGTACGAGATTTGAGATAAATAAGATCTGCCACAAAACAAAATTTTTTAAGGATTCCCGCCAAGCTTTCCGGCCGTGTGAGGTCGTGATATCAAACGCCAAGCTCTTTCGCCAAGCTAATCCCACCGA
>JAHWFP010001323.1:562-15385 GCA_023313725.1 Lithobius niger | reverse complement strand
TTTTTTTATAGAGAAGAAATATCTGGTAAAGGGAGGAACAAACCCGGGGATTTGAACCGGGAAACCCCCGATCATCGTAGGGGCCGAAAGATTGCCCAGAATTTGCCAGAATAAGTTCCCTTAGCCTATCTCGACAACTCCCATCTCGACAGCATCCTAAGCGTTCTATTCCATTTGATTTATTCTTGGGTGGAATGGACAAAAATTAACCAGTAGCTCTACATTTTCACTACCGGGTCTCACGGGAAGTGACGAATGACCAAGGAGGAAAAAGGAGGACTAGTTATTTCCCGTCCACCTTGTGATGAATAGCGCCCCTCAAACGCCACGTGCCCTTACCCAAACCGTAACGAAGCCCTAAATTTCTAACGAGGCGTCAGTCGTTGTGAAAAAAGGCGTCGTCCGTTGACCCACGCCCCCGAACTTGTGCTAATTGTACTCTCCCCACCACCCCATGCCTTCTGACACAGCGAGGCTCAGGACAGACCCAAATCCCAAGCTGAAAGTAGACGTAGCATGTGCCCTGTACTGGATGAGCATAAAATAATGTCTACATTCTACAAATTTAAAGGGCAATTACATCCATTTTGACATGCATGTTTGACTTTTGGATCACTTACACAATAACTAAACACAAGAATTGCGGTAAGAATACGTTACGTACGTCCGATATAACAATTTAATTACTGCATCACGAAAACACGACACGGAGATCGCCATTGTTTTGCTGGAACGCGTAGAAATTAATGCCGACAGACGGATCTCTTCGATTTCGACTCGCAGCCGATTGAGATAGCTGTATTGACTGTGAGGAGCTCAAGCGTCTGACGGCCTTACCTGGCCACTACACTGCCGGCCAGCTAAGGGCGTCAGACGCTTGAGCTCCTCACAGTCAGTACAGCTATCTCAATCGGCTGCGAGTCGAAATAGAAAAGTGACATCTGTCGGCATTAATATCTGAGCGTTCCAGCAAAACAATGGCGATCTCCGTGTCGTGTTTTGGTGATGCGTAATTAAATTGTTATATCGGACGTAAGTAACGTATTCTTACCGCAATTCTTGTGTTTAGTTATTGTGAAAATGATCCAAAAGTCAAACATGCGTGTCAAAATGGATGTAATTGTCCTTTAATATTTAAACACTACAAACGGTATTGAAATGCGGTTTATTTTACTTCAAAGAGCATTCAAATTGTTTTACGTGGCTACGTCTACAAATCATTTCGGCCAGCATTCCCTGGTGTGACTTCTTTTTCAAAATTGCGTTTGTACAGCAGAAAGCGATGTGCATCGTATGGTTTTGCGAGTTGAAATCCTGTATTGAAATGCAGCTTGTGAAGCACCATCAAAACAGTAAACAGTAGAAAAAACGACGGAAAAAATCTAGGTAAAAAAATCCAGAAAAGGAAAATCCAGAGGAAATAAAATCCAAACGTTTTTTTGTTTGCCCATTTTTTTTTAGCTTGTTATTATTATTATTTTTTTTTTTTTGTATTGCAGCTCAAACAAGTTTTTATTAAAAACTTCGAGCATTGTTCGCAATAAAGATTATTATTATTATTATTATTATTATTATTATTATTATGATTATTATTTTATGTAAGTTGCTCTTGTACTTAGTAGCAATGCTGTAAAACTAAAATTAAATACTCTAAAGAAAGAAATCCTCGTAGAGAGTGCCCCGCCACTGTTCTCATTGCGTACTGTCACACTTTCATTCTGGTATAGTTCCGGTAAAAAAAAAACGCCTACTTTATACGGAAGAAGATGGAGTATTAATACATGTGACTGAACGAAAATGTTGATATCTCGAAAACTACTGGACAGAAATGAATGAAACAAAAACTGAGTTGCTTATTATGATATCAGCTATATTTTTATACGTGTTACATGTAATGTTAAGTAGGCAAATATGATTGGCCGAGCGAGCTAGACGAGTTGATAACTAATAATATATCTCATAAACTACTGGATAGAATTTAATAAAACAAAAACTGGATTAATTGTTATGATATATGCCATATTTCTATATGTATGACATGTAATATTAAGTAGCAAAACATAATATGTAATTCAGTCTTTGTTTCATGAAAAAACCTTCCACTAGTTTTCTAGATATTGTCAGATATCAAGATATATTCTCGCTCGGGAAGATATATTTTCAGTCAGTTAATGTAGTATTTAACAAGGGTAGAAATATAGTAGACAATCTAATAAGTATTTTTAGTCGGTATTTCATGAAAATCCGTCTAGTAGTTTTTGAGATAACTGAATTTCTCCATGGTTATTATTACGACCCTCGATGTAACGAAAAAGGGCGTTTTTTTTTTACCGGAACTGTACATTCCGATAGCTATGATTGGGAAGGATTTAGGAAGTTTGTTCCAACGAAAAGCGCGGCCCACCACAATTCAGACTGCGCACTGTTAGAGGTACCTCCGCTCATCACACGCTCTCTGTCAAGCATTCGCTCTAGCCACTGTCTGTTCTGGCCAAGTATACGCACGCTCAGGTCTAAAAAGAGGAATTGAGGAGGGAGGGAATAAGGTTAAGAACGACAAAAAACACCAGGCAGCATACGGGTGGATTTACGCAACGACTCCCC
The DNA here is from genome assembly GCA_023313725.1 of Lithobius niger. Lineage (NCBI taxonomy): Eukaryota > Metazoa > Arthropoda > Chilopoda > Lithobiomorpha > Lithobiidae > Lithobius > Lithobius niger. Next base: position 12,781 of record JAHWFP010001323.1, on the reverse strand, counting down.
TTTGCATTCTCGCAGCTAGAATTTAATCGCAACATGAGCAAAGTTGTCATTGCCATGGTAACATGGATTAGCTAAATCCACGTGTTCGAGGAAACACTTTAAGTCTTATAATTCGCGACAATAAGATAAAGAATTCCTCCCGACGAAATTTTCTCAGTCGCTTCTCAACTCGTATTGTTGACCGTTTTTGTTGCGAGTCGACATAACTAAAACCGCCGCCATGTTGAAATTTCAGATGATTTCTGCGAGTCGTACGTAGACGCGCCCTCAGGTTTTTCTGGTTTTGCCTTGAACCCTCAGGTTTTTCCTTTAACCTTTGATCTAATTAATAGTCGGTGGGATTAGCTTGGCAACTAATGTAGCAACTTGGTGGTAGCCATTTTGGTCTGATTTCACTACTTTGATTGGCTGAAACTTGGCGGGTTTTTCCTCATCGTCTTGGGGCATTAACCTAGTTTGATTTTGTTTCAGATGTCCCTTCTTTTGCAGTTTTTTCTTTTTTTGTTTGGTGGCATCATATTTTGGTGGTATCAGTGCCCAGTTAGCTACTACCTGGCCAGGTTTGTCTAAAAAAATTGAATAGGAACGGATATATTAATTTTTTTTTTTAGTTTTAGAAATTGAACAATGACTTTCTTACATTGAAGCATGGCAATTGAACTTGGAGGGCGGACCACTGGCGTGGTTCTTGATTTTCAAAAACATATGCATTGTTATAAAACACTACTGTTTTATGTTATCATATCAAAAACCAAAACTGGTAAAAGGGGCCGCCAAGTTCCGAATGGTTCGGCCCTTCAAAGGAGTGATATCAACACAACAAAACAATCACCAAGTTAATCGCACCGCTTAATAGCTCGAAGGTTAAATGAAACTAGAACATTGCTACTTTGGTGACAATTAGATACGATGCCGACAATACTAACAATGGTTATAACAATATTTTCGTACTTACGCGCGATCCCACGACATCCTCGTTACACCCCTAGGCTCCAAACCACAAAAAGTACGCAGTTCGTATCGTACTGCAGCCATTCGTCCAATTTCATAGCTGGAAGCCTTCCCGTTATCTCGGTATCGATGAATAATTACCCTATGGAAATTAAAATGGGGATGGGGATTGAGGGTCAGATTTTGCATTGAAAGCAGTATAGCTGGCATTCCTACACGAGTTGATTTTTGTCAGGTGGGTCATTGCTCTTGATTTCAACACAATTTAAGCTTTTGTACCGCATTATTATTTTTCCCCAAGTACCTGAAATGTGCCCAACTATGCTTCAAGATATAAGACACTGACGCTATGGTACCGCGCTACAATGGTTTACAACCTCGACAATTGAATTGATGTGATGTTTGTTGTGATGATTGTTGCCTAACTTGGCGCTACACACTAGCGTGTGTCTAGATAAGCTTTTGTCGTTTCATGCATTGTAATCATCGTTGGTAAAAAAATTAAAAAAAAAACATTTTACAATAAAAGTCTATTTCTGATGGAAACAAGTGTGGTTTGCAAATGGTCGGTATTGAGAAAAGCTTCCGCATTCTGAATGCTAGGGATTCTGGTCTGCCGCGATCCGGTCAAACACACGCTCCACCTTTTTGTCGCGGTTCTTCCTTTTTCCGGCAAGAGCAGCACAGATGGAGGGTGAGGGGGGGGGGGGGGGGCGTAGTAAGGGGCACTCCTCAGTCTCGTCTGGTCCGACATTATTGATGCGTTTTTTTCTCCGGGTTAAGTAATAGCAAGACTTCGGAAAATTATCGCTCTCTTGGCGAGATCATGAGTTATTCATTGGGAGATCGTTCGTTTTTCGGAAGCTGACGGGCGCGAATTCGCCGAGCAGAGTAAACTTACGCAACGTTTGACATTGAACTATTTAGGTCGTAATATTACGTAGCAATTTTACCGGTTTTATCAACTTTGCTGGCCAGAGTGTAAAAAAAAAAGTTTTATTGTTGTTTTGCCGTCATCTCAGTATAGGCCACGCAAATAAAATTATTAATTTGAAGTACTGGAGAGGGTGCAACTTGAGCACCGGCAACTGTAACAAGTTTTAAAACAACACGCTTTTAACAACACCTGTTTGTAAATAAATATATTCAAATTGCTGCAAATTGTACAAAGCGAGGTAAAAGTGTCGAAAAGTGCGGTAAAAGTTGCAAAAAGTGTGGTAAAAGTGACGAAAAGTGTGGTTAAGTGACGAAATGTGTGGTAAAAGTGAGCTAAGTGCGGTAAAAGTGACGAAAGTGCAGTAAAGATGACGAAAAGGTGGTTAAAAGTGGCGTAAAAAGTGTGGTAAAAGTGACGAAAAGTGTGGTAAAAGTGACGAAATGTGTGGTAAAAGTGAGCTAAGTGCAGTAAAAGTGACGAAAAGTGCTGTAAAAGTGAAGAAAGTGCAGTAAAGGTGAGAAAAGGTTGTTAAAAGTGGCTTAAAAAGTGTGGTAAAAGTGACGAAAAGTGTGGTAAAGTGACGAAAAGGTGGTAAAAGTGGCGTAAAGTGCAGTAAAAGTGACGAAAAGTGTGCGGTAAAACTGTAGGGGTTTCTAGTACATGTGACAGCTCCCCAAGTGCCAAACCCACAGTTAAAGGACTTGCTTGAAAACGTGTCGCGGTGCTTACCAAGGGGTTGCGGGAATTCCAAATTAACCTAAATTGGTGGAATATGGCTAGTAGTCGTGGTTCAGTTTTGGTTATGCTTTAATAGTAAAACATGAGCGATAGTATGCTCTGGCTCGCCTGACATTCAAGGGCGACACTAACCCTGGCTTAAGGCCTATAAAATGGAATACCAAAAGGCATGAGGCTTACTTGGGACGAGATGGATTGGTAAATTTCGGGTTAATTCAAGTTTTCACAGCAAGGCAAAACAGCTACAGGGTTGCAGTGCTAAACTAGCAACAGGGTTGGTCCGGTTTGATGTTAAGTTTGTGGAAACGGGACAAAAAAGGAAAATTTCTAATTAAAATGGCCAAAATTACCTTTCGATGCGGGGAGTTGGAGAGTAAGTTGCTGGCGGAATGAATTTAAGGTTAATACCTAATTGTTGGGAGCACCCTGCAGAAGACCAAGCGAGCTCGAGCCGTTACAATTGACGTCAAACATTAAGTACAGACAATTCATAGCCATAAATTGTTAAACAATTAATATCATAGCATCATGTCAACTAACAATGAATATTAATTATTTTGAAGTGACAATGGGTCATTACAATTTGACGTAATGTGGATCTTGAGCTTGGCAGATTTGACAATGACGTCATCGGCGTAACCTTGCTGGGGTGGTACAATTTCAACGTTGGAATCCGAATTAAACTTGCAACAAAACTGACAAAAATAGGGTAAACTGACGCAAAGTGCGGTAAAAGTGACGAAAAGGTGGTAAAAGTGACGAAAAGGTGGTAAAAGTGGCGTAAAGTGCAGTAAAAGTAACGAAAAGTGCGGTAAAACTGAAGAAAAGTGCCGTAAAACCAAGAATTTATAGGGTTGGGAGGAGAATTTGTGACTGAGACCCATACTGAAACGTCTTGGGAAACATTCACAATAGTTCAGTATTAGTTTATAGAGGCCGCCACGTGTTTTATGTGGGAATTTCTACTCGGTTTAGCCTAAAATTAAACTAAACTAAACGAAACTAACTTATATGTAATTATTATTTAGCCTAGCTTAGTTGTAATTTAGTTTACTTTAGATTTGGGCTGAAAAATAAGCAAAAATTACCAGGTAGAACATGTGGCGCCCTCTGAAAACTCTGACTGTACTAATGGGGACAAATCTAACGAGTTTCAATAGGGACTTTCTAGAGTTACAAATTCTCCTACCAAACCCTATAAATTCTTGGTAAAACTGACTAAAAGTGCGGTAAAACTGATGAAAAGTACGGTAAAACTGACGAAAAGTGCAGTAAAACTGACGAAGTGCGGTAAAACTAACGAAAAGTGCGGTAAAAGTGACGAAACGAAGAACCCGGATCCTTCTCATTTTTTTCATATACGGTTTTTTTATTCGCCAGTGTTTTCCAGAGATTTTTCCGTGGCTATTTTTTCTTAGATTCAGATTCGGTAGTCCACATCAGTGTGTGCCAGCTTAGCCTGATGTATGAATTGTGTACTGTCACACACATTTTGCATGCGTTTTGACGTGCGGAGAATGAGCTGATGTGTAATAGGAGTGCACAGTCTTCACAGTTTCTCGTGTTTAATGATTTAAAAAAAATAATTTTTACCATTTAGTTAGCTAGTGGTTTGAGCTACGAAGTCACTTCCACTGTTGAAAAACTCGTTTTGAGCTAGTTAAAATAATAAATTGGAATGTCAAAATTGGTCAAAATTTGGCCAAATAAGAATTTTAGTAACTGATCCGAAATTCACATAAAAAATTTTGATCCGCAATTTTAAGACAAATGTTTAACTGTCCATGGCCTTACTTTAGGTATTGTTTAAATTTATATTGATTACCTTCATATTTTTTTTCAACGAAATTAAAAATTACTTCAAAATATCTAGTTTTAGAGGGGAAATGGTTTTTAGAGGGGAAAGTTTTAGGCCCGGGAAATGGTTAACATAGGTATTAGGTTCCTTTCTTGTGGTAATTTTTTTATAAAGTAGTCATTATGAAACAATTTCAATATAGGCCCCCACGGGAAACATCCCATTTTCCCCATAGGCCAGAGCGCAACTGCTAAAAATCCATTTTAAAATGTGACGTTTAGGAGGTTTTCTGCTGAATATCGGGGAGTATTTTTCGAGCATCCCACGCATATTTACACTTCGGCGTGATTAGCTGTTGGGGTCTACTTTCGCATATATTTTTTTTTTTACTTGAAAATCGCTCCTGACAGGGATAGAGGAACCACAAGATCATCAAAAAGCCAAACGGAATTTAAATTTCGGAAAATTATTGCTTCCCTTGGTCTCCTAAACAAGACAAATCAACAAAACAGTGAATGATGAGCCCTCATACAGCCACAACCTCCTCCAGTGCTACTTGCAATAAAAACCCACATATCTACATAATAATTCTGGATCCCGGCTGAGCTGATAAGAAAAGAGCCGATAAGGAAAAAAGGTGAAAAGGCCGGACAATCACTTTAATCGCTTCTCATTGTTTTCGTGCACGTGTAAACGATGTAAGGCTTATTTAATTCGCAGATGAAGACTTTCAGAGCCGAGTTCCGCGCAAACGGGAAAACAGGTCCGGGCTGGCGTTGTGCCCGGGAACGATGCTTGAGCATGCCAATTTTTAAAACGGTGCATCCATTGATTTGAGCGATGGGATGCGCTGATTGAGTGAGCGAAGCAAACGAAAATCAGCGTTTGTCAGCCATGTGCGCAAAAATTGGATTAAAGAAACTTAATTCCGTGAAAGCGTTTCTTAGCCAATGAGCGCGAAAATGGGAGTGAAGAAACTTAATTCGGTGAAACATCCAGAATATTGGAAATGGTGCATCTATCCGCAGCCGTGCGTAGCACGAGCTTCCTCTAGTGTACAATTAAATACATACTTTCGCACGTTACAGGGATATACCTCCCAGCGCCATTTTTCTCGATCCTCCACATCAAGTACGTCCCCAAAGGTCTATTTCTTTACAGTTAGTCTTTCCCTTGCTAAAAATCCGTTTTAAAATGTGGCGTCTAGGAGATTTTCTGTTGACTATTACTAACTTTATTTACGTTCGTCCCGAACATAAATGATGCATCGCGCGCCTACAATGACCTTGAAAGTTTCATCTGTGTGTGCGCAGTGTTAATTTTAATCGTTTGCTAGTAATTACTATGAGATCAAAAATCTAGAAGGCTAATGCAGTAAAAATTAAAATTAATTATTCCAATAGATCGCCGAATCAAAATTATAAGACACTATTCTAGAAAATTATAAATTGTGATTTTAAAATACAAGAATCATTCCGGTTTTTGACGACACAATCAATGGGTTCACGCTGGCTGGACTATTAGGCGCAATGCCAATTGAGACAGTAGCTATGTTTTTCACTGCGAGGAACGAAGCTACTGTCTCAGTTGACCTTAGCTGTGGTAAATACGCGGATGTGATCGTCGCGTGGGTGTTGTGAGGCAGGCGGAAGGTTATAAGGCAGGCGGTATGTTGCTTTAAGTGTAACCCTCTTCATCTGCTATCGATGTTTCTTACCGCACTGCAACGTTGTGTCACTTGAAGAAGCAGCGGAAGTTACGTTGTAGTATACAGCAGCGTCAAGTGACGTCATATTGGCTACGAGACACCATTTGGAGGTAATAGCTACAAGGTGCACTAGATTAAAATGTAACGGAAAAAACGGCACTTCTAGTCAAGACAGTGCTTTGAGAGCGGATTTGTTAGGTTTTAAAGAACGTTGTTTTCTCCAACAACAAAAATCGCGCGTTATGGGCTTAAGAAATCCAGTCATAATAGCATTGGCGTCAATAAGACGATCTTCCTTTCTCCCTCCAGTGCTCCTTGCAGCTAACCCAGTACTGGCTCCACCATAGAGTTATACACAATAATACTATGTCGTGTCACTGCCCTATAACTGCTCTAAATCCGCATTCTTTGCAGGAAACTGATCGTATGACACTTCATTTCCTTGTACTACGAGTGAAAAAACATGTGGCTATCACACTTTTAGACTCTACACATTAACTGTTAGAGTCTACCAGTCGGATATTTACGTGTTTTTTTTTGTTTTTTTTTTTTGCACTAGTAGTGGAAGGGCTTAAAGGGATATACCTCGCAGCGCCATTTTTCTCGATCCTCCACATCAAGTACGGCCCCAAAGGTATATTTACTTACCGTTAGTCTTTCCCTTGCTAAAAATCCGTTTTAAAATGTGGCGTCTAGGAGATTTTCTGTTGAATATTACTAACTTTATTTACGTTCGTCCAGAACATAAATGATGCATCGCGCGCCTACAATGACCTTGGAAGTTTTATCTGTGTGTGCGCAGTATTAATTTTAATCGTTTGTTAGTAATTACTATGAGATCAAAAATCTAGAAAGCTAATGTAGTAAAAATTAAAATTAATTATTCCAATAGATCGCCGAAGTAAAATTGTAAGACACTAGTCTAGAATGTTATAAATTGTGATTTTAAAATACAAGAATCATTCCGGTTTTTGACGACACAATCAAGGGATTCACGCTGGCTGGACTATTAGGCGCAATGCCAATTGAGACAGTAGCTACGTTTTTCACTGCGAGGAACGAAGCTACCGTCTCAGTTGACCTTAGCTGTGGTAAATACGCGGATGTGATCGTCGCGTGGGTGTTGTGAGGCAGGCGGAAGGTTATAAGGCAGGCTGGATGTTGCTTTAACAAAATTGATTTTTAAGAAGTTATGATGTTTGCACACGCTGTCACTTCGCAACTGGAGATTACTACCTGAAAGGTTCCACAGAAATGACGAAGCCAATGGTTTTTATTTGTTTTATGTACTTTATCGATTATTAATGTTTGCATCCCATAAATCGAGAAGAGCATCACTGATATTGGTAACTGTGAATCCAATATGGCATATTCGCGAAGGTATAAACATCAGTGGTAGATTAAGATGCATATCAGGCACCCACCATTCGTCGAATGCACGATAGGGCAGACAAATTTTTCGTATTAATTCTCGTTACGTATTTTGATACACGCGCATAATAATTTTCCAGCTGTCTGTTTTGGTCAAGCTGCTGATTATTATTATTATTAGGGTGCTTATCTTCCTGGATCGGCTCTTAGTTTGAATTAACCCCACTTGATGTACGTCCTCCCTCCAGCTTTACAATCATCGACAATCTATCACACCACCATGGTTCGCCAATTGTGTATACATCAGTGGTCGCAGAGGGTTCTCAAACCGGTGCATGCATAAACCCGAACCGTGTATTTAATAATTTTGAAACCGTTTCTGTGTTAATTATCGAGGCTTGTCAGGCAAATGGTCTTCCTGAATGACGTTATCTATTTGGGGACGAGGCTAGGAGCATGGACGACCGGCGTCGAGGGTGTCATCCGCTCGTGGCCACGGCGCAGGCGCACGAGACCTTTAACGCGTACTTTAATCGCGTTATTGCCGCAGATGTTGTTCATCACGCTGATTACCGCGGCGGTTTGTGAGGCTGGTGGGCTCGAGCCAATTGGATTATAGAACGAACCGAGCAGGCATTGGTGCTCGCCAACATGTTATATACGACGTAATTGTAGCACGTGCTGTTTGCCATGCCTCGGGGCATCTGGCAAGAGCGAAACGTGCAACACAGCCAGGCCTTCCACTTTGCTTTCTCTCCTATCCAGAATAAAAATATAAAGAAGAAAAATATGGATGCCCTTAAAAGATGATGGAGATGTACGGCCCGAGATCTGGAGGAGGATGTTTTGAAAATGAGCAGCTTCCCTTTTTCGATGATTTGCAAAGGAAATGCTCAGAATTCCGACTTGTCGTGTCTTGTCGCATTTGTGATCTTTATTAAACATTTTTGTTACTTTTTTCCCCCACCAACTTTGCGATTTCGAGGGTAATCTGAAGCGTGACTACTGATAGTCCAGGGCCCAGCCATACTTGTGTATGCATTTTTGCGGTATGCAGAATTTGTTTGCATGCACAAGTTGCATACGGAAGGGTTGTTAAAAAAAAGTTGGGTGATCACGCCCCACCACCCACGTTTTCGATGTGTGTGTGGTGGTGGTGGTGGGGGGGGGGGGGATGGGGCACACTACCACTACACCTTTAATCGAATAATATGGATCCAATTTGGGTCTATGGGTTCAATTTGGTTCAATTTTTTTTTATTTAAAGGTAATTGACAGAGGAATTTATAATTTCCTATGACTCATGATAATCCCAGCAGCGGTTTTGCCGATAAACGGAAAATTAAATAAGATATCTTGTATCTAAAACAATATAACAGCATTTTAGCTGTAAATGCTAGCATTTATCGGCTAAATGGTTGGCATGTAATTTATTCGTCGTTCAATTCTTTAATTCAAACGAAATGAACCATATTGGACCAATAGAGTAGTGACACGACGTAGTATTATTGTATATAACTAACTCTATGCTGGAGCCTAAATAGGTTAGCTGCAAGGGGCACTGCAGAGAGAAACAGAAGGGCGTCATACTGAAGCCGATGCTGTGAAGAGTGATTTCCTTGACTTAAAACGCGCGATTTTTATTGTTGGATAGAACAACGTTATTTTAAACGTAAGAAATCCGCTCTTCCGTTGTTTTTCCCTCCATTTTTATGTAGTGCACCTTGTAGTTATGCCCTCCAAAACCCATACGGCGCCAAAATGGCGGAAAATGTCACTGCTCTATAGGACTTGAGATTTCGCGAACTGAGGCGAGACATGTCAACTGAACTGGAAGTTGCAATTCCTGCCGCTAGTCACTCAGTGCGCCATAGTTGCAGTTAAATGCCGCTCATTTATTTTTTATATCACGCGTGGGCAAAACAATGCAAATGCCCGTGATTAAGAGCGCGGATGAGCGTATCCCTTGTTATTTGCTATAGTTAAATGTGGTGAATAAGTTAGTGAAGAAGTTATGGGTGGTATAGTGTCTGTTTTTTTAACGTGTGACTATTGTATTGTTCGAAGTTTAGTCAAACCAGTAACATGTCATACCAATTTTTTTTTTAATGCTGAAGGATAATGAGAGCTACTATGATTAAATTTTAGGTTGTTAAAAGAAAATGGATCATTATCATTACCCTTAAAAGGTTTAAAATAGATATAGCTGACAGTGGCGCGAGAACCCAACACTTGAACACGTGCATTATTTGCAGTGTTAAAAGTCAATTTAATACTGGCCACATTAAAGGGCAATTACATCCATTTCATGTTTGACTTTTGGATCACTTACACAATAACTAAACACAAGAATTGTGATAAGAATACGTTACTTACGTCCGATATAACAATTTAATTACTGCATCACCAAAACACGACACGGAGATCGCCATTGTTTTGCTGGAACGCTCAGAAATTAATGCCGTCAGATGTCACTTTTCGATTTCGACTCGCAGCCGATTGAGATAGCTGTATTGACTGTGAGAGCTCAAGCGTCTGACGGCCTTAGCTGGCCGGCAGTGTAGTGTAGGAAACGAATACAGCCTCGCTATTAAAAACTGTTAAAATAAGTTCGAGTGGCAATTCCTGGAGTGAAGATGCATTGCGGACGTGTAATTACATTGTATAGCTCCTGTGAAGCGTGTTTATTACGGTGTAATGCGTTACCTACTAAGGAAAATTGGAAATTAGCCAATAGCGAAAATCATACACTAGAAATAACGTAGTTCAGTAAGCCACCTTTATGCACTTACGTTTCGTCGGAGTGGCATGACCCGGATTCGAACCGGCTACCCAGTTCGCCCCCAGATCACTTGCATCGCGCCTTAATCGCTATGGCCACATCCTCCGCTAGCATAAAGATAACTCCTGAACCCGTTATTAAGGTCACAACCGTGACCAGGGCTCCATTCGATCGAAATTCACTCGGCCATAGACAATGGAGAGGGAAGATAAATCATACACTCATAAGGCTCAATAAAGGAGAAATTGTCTATTTTTTATGCGTTACCTACAGCAACAATAAACGAATCGGGCCTAACGACAAATTTTATCGCCATGTTTAAAAAAAATCTTCTTTGTGACGGTTTCATTAGTTAGCACCAGTCAGAAACAGAAGTCGCTATCGCAATAATTGACGTCCCGTCGAAAACCATCAAATGTAATATAACCTAAACTTTTCTCACTTATTGAATCTAGCTTCTCATTCTTTAATAAGTGGTTAATTAAAAGCCTTCTTAGCAATTTTAAGTAGGCGAATCTGGTGTTATGTGATGCCAACTAGTTGTGATTCCGACTTATCACTAATGCACTAGTGTGCTTATCGCTTATTAATCGCCCTCTTGGTAGACTGCAGACTGCAGAGTGCTGATCAGAATAAGCGAGCTGTGATTGGCTCATACGTCAAAAATCTCCCATTTCCATTGGCTAAAAAAAAAAAAAAACTAGGGAGATACGTAAATCCTGATGAGTGCTACGAATGTAATTGCTACAAACAATTACGCAGCAAATTGCAAGCAATGAAGAACTTGGAAGCAAAAAAATTATTGCTACGGAAACACAAACGCGACATGACGACTTCGAATTGTATTCTCAATAATAAAGACCAATTGTGTATGTGTATTGTGTATTGTGACCAATACCAATACCAATACCAATACCAATTGTGTATTGTGACCAATTGTGTGTGTGTATTGTATATTGTGTATGTTAGCAAATGCAAGACACGTAAGGGGATATACAACAAATACAGGATATCTGCCTTCCATTTAGCAAGCATTTACAGCTAAAATGCTGTTATATATCGTTTTAATTTTCCGTTTATCGGCAAAATCGCTGCGGGATTTGAAACACGTGACCCCGATTTGCATACACCTTGCCTTGCGACGTGGCATCCAACGGAGCAGGTGGGTCGTTGCTTTCGGCTGCCATTTCTGCCTCTTTTGAGGGGAGAAATTGGTGGTTTTTATCCGTTTTAAATGTCTGTTTTATGCTTTTAATATAAGTTGACTTAGTGGCTTTTGCCATGCTTTAATTTTATTGCTAACCTGAAGACGAAAATTATCATTTCGAAACGTTGTTTTTTTTTTTTTTTTATGTATCACTGCTTGGTTTGCCTTCACATAAGAAAAGGGATTGTCATAAGTAACAGGAAATTATAAATTTCTCTGCCTTTAAATTAAAAAAAAACTGAACCAAATTGGATTCATAGAAACCGAGATATCGTATTTTTAGATTAACGGTGGAGTGGCAGTACACCGCCCTCCCCCTCCCCCCCCCCAAAAAAAAATCGAAAACGTGGGGTGGGGGTGGGGCCCAGGACTATATCCTTGAAACCACGTTTACGGCGTTTAGCTTCCGGCCGGAACCGGAAGCTAACTTTGGTGAGACTAAAAGGTTATGTCTGGAGCGAGGGGTTCGACAAAGACAAGAAGCATACGAGATTTGTAAATCTAAATCTTCCAACGAAGATTTACGGATTTGATGGGATTTAAAAAGATTTATAAAAGATTTAACTAAGATTTAATGATTTACATGAAGTTTTGCAAGATTTATAAGGATTTGCAGAAGATTTAAAGATTTACACAGGTTTGCAGATATTCTGGGATTTAAAGATTTACAAAAGATTTAAGTAAGATTTAATGATTTACATGAAGTTTTGCAAGATTTATAAGGATT
>JAHWFP010001321.1:3789-48293 GCA_023313725.1 Lithobius niger | reverse complement strand
TATTATTATTATTATTATTATTATTATTATTATTATTATTATTATTAAGGAGTGGCTTGCTTCTGCTTCGTGCTTTGTGCTTAAGGGGGCTTGACCACAATACTGGCTTTGTTGACTCAGTTGGACCCAGCCAGTGTAGTCTTTTCTTTCCTCTTGACTTGTCCCTCAGGTAGTGGGAGGTGAAAGTCGTTGAGTGACGTCAGGATGCGGCTGCAAGGATTTCCTCTATGGGAGTGGGGTTGTGTTGTGTCCATGATGTTGAGATCATTCTGATTTCGTGTGCTGTTGCTGTTTCCCTGCTTGGGTTGGCTATGTTGATTGTTTTTCTTGTTCAACGGGAATTCAATACAGGTGGGGTTTCTCCCGTTTGTAAGTCTACAGGTAGGAAAAGTTGGTTTCTGCCTCTTGGGGTCCTCGTGTTGAGTTTGGGTTCGGTTGAGGCGGAGTACTCGGATGGAGCATAACAGATGTTGAGGTTCGTCTCCTGTTATGCTGGAGAGGGCTGGGAATATATCCCTCAGCCGCATTATTTTGTCACTTTCAGACGGCTGAACAGCAATATCGGCTAAATTGCGGCTAGCCATAAATTTTACGGCCACCACCGGCCAACTATAAATTCGGCTGGCTGACGGCTAATTTTCGGCTAAATCGATCGAAATGAAGCAAAGATATCGACGACGAAACTAACTGCATAAGAAAATAACGAAATGGAAGGGGGAAGGGGACAGAGGTCAAATGGATTTCTAGATGAATCACAAATGAAAAAAGGAAAAATTTGTGAAGAACCCTCAAATTAAAAATCAGAGCCGCATCACCACTTATTTTTTTTAAGTAATGCTTCCACAGCGATGTGTCCTGACTATTATTACGCGAACCCTAAAAACGAAACCGAAAGTAACCTTGCATGCTAATGATTACACAAATACAGCCACGCTTCAGTTGCTGCCAAGTGAATAAATTAAAAAAAAATAAAAAAATAAGCCAATCAAGAGCAGCTTACCGTTAGAAACATTTTACAACTAACTTCATGACTTTCGTTTCATTTTGATGCATTAAAACTTCAAAATTTTCGGTTCTAGCCGCATTTTTTTCGACGGCTAGGCCACGCTTATATTTCGTAAAATATTCGGCGGCTGTTCGGCTGACACAGAGAAATGCGGCGCGGCGGCTAACGGCGGCGGCTGAGGGGTATAGCTGGGAATGTGACGGGTTTCGAGGACTTGAATGGTTTCTGTGGTTAGGCTCAGAAACCTGATATTCGGTGACGGGTTGTAGATGAGAAGTTGGGCTGAAGATGCAGTAAGCTCGGTCGGCTGACAAGGCTTGGATTTCTAAACTGCGGGTGTTAGCTGCTAGTATTACGAGGAAGACAGTTTGCCGGGTTAGGAGATGAAGGAAGAGGTCTTGCATCGGTTCGTAGGGGGTTTCTGTTAAGGATTGAAGGACAATTGACAGGTCCCAGTCTGTGACATTACTTCATGTAGTGGGTCGTTCGTTTTCGAGTCAGCAGGGAAGTGCCGAGATTCGGTGGTCTTCGAGCAAATTGGTTTTCCCTGCTGCTTTGAAGACCGGGTTTAGGGCTGGACGGTCGACTAGAATTGTTGAGCCTATGAGCGTGTCGGTGTTGAAAAGGTCAGTGAAGAACCTAAGAAGTTTGGGCAGAGAGGGGTTGGATGGATTAATTTTCCTTGCGAAACCCAGTGAAAACAATTGGACCAGTGGCCGTCTTACTTTTGGTCTGTTTATTTCTGGTGGCTTGAAGCAAATCGGATGACATCTTCTTGATGGATTCCAGCTTTTTTTTTTAAAGAGTGTAATGATAGTTAGTAGGCACCCGTGTAGGTTTGGATGATCAGGTTTGGGTGGTGTCTTAAGCTCCTTTGTTGTGACGGAGGATCTGGAAGAAGAGGGGGGGGGGGGGGGCTTCTTGGAGTATCGACTAGTGGACGCAGTAGGTGTGGAAACCATGGTGCCAACGGCCGGAAGGGGCTTTGAGGAGGAATAGCCTATGGCTATTCTTGGCTTTCTTCAGTACCTGTAGAAGGAGTTTGAATCGTGGAACAGGTATGCGTAAAGGTTGTGCCATGGGTGCGCCTTGGATAAGGATGAGACGAGTGGCTCGAGAAGAAGATGTTGTCCATCTTGAGACCTCACTCAATTCGTGGTTCTAAAGACGAATGAAACGAGTGACAGTGTAGACAGCAATGGTCTTCTTAATCTTCCCTTGAAACTTGAGTTTTCAGTGGTGGAGATGCTGGAAGAAGTGAGAGTGGGATTCGTGTAGCTCTTCTTACAAACGTGGGTTAAGCCATGTTTGGGACGAGCCCCGGTTAGAGTTGGAACCGGTGTCTTTGTTATTGTTCGGGACGTGAGGACAGCTGCGGTTGAGACAACTTGGTTCAAACGTGGGTTTCAGACACGGACGAGACGAGCAGCAGTGTGGACGGTTACTGTTGTCTTGAATTTTTTCTCGAGACTTGAGGTTAGTCACGGGCGAGAGAAGTCGTGAGAGGTGGAAGCGACTTCCGTCTTGACTCTCTTCACTTAAAGCATGGGTGTTTGCCATGAAAGAGACGAGCACCAGTTTGGACAGCAACTTTAGTTTTGGTTTTCACTCGAGATTTGGCGTCAATTACGGTCGAGACAGCACGAAGGGCAAACGTCTTCTGACTTTGTCTTCACTCAAAATGTGGGTTTTGGCCACGAGTGAGATGTGCACCTGTGAACCGCAACTGTTGACTTGATTTCTACTTTGGATGTGGAGTCAGCCACTGAACAGCAGGACATGTAAATCACTTCCGGTTTCACTGTTTTTCCTAAATGTGGGTTCTAGTCACGAATGAGATGAGTACCAGTGGATGGCGACTGTTGTCTTGAGTTTCAATCGAGACGTGGGGACAAGCGCGGACGAGACGAACAGTAAGGTGTGTAAATGGCACCCGTCTTCACTCTTTATTCCACACGCGAGTTCAAGTCACGAATGAGACGAGCATTAGTGTGGACCGCAACTGCTGCCTGGAGTTTTACTTGTGACGAAAGGTCAGTTACTGTCGGGACGAGCAGCAGGGCGTGTAAATGTCTTCTGATTTCACCCTTTCTTCCAGACATGCGCTCTGGCCACGAATGAGATGAGGTGCAGTGGACAGAGACTGTTGTTTTGAGTTACACTCGAGACGTGGAGTCGAGCACGGACGAGACAGGCAGCAAGGCATGTAAGGGGCTACCGGCTTCAGTCTTCACTCCAAACGTGGTTCTGGTGAAGAACGGGATGTGCATCAATGTGACTGCAACTGTTGTCTTGAGTTTCACTTGAGACGTGGGGTCAGCCATTGTCAAGACGAATGGCAGTACGTGTGAATGGGTTTCGATCATCACTCCAAACGTGGGTTGTAGCCACGAGTGAGAAGAGCTTCGGTGGGCAGAAACTGTTCCCTTGAGCATCCGTCGTGATGTATGGTCAGGAATGGTCGAGAAGAACAGCAATGCATGGTGATGGTTTCCAACTTCACGTTTCACTCCAAAAGTGTGATGTAGCGCCGGTAGAGACGAGTCGCGGTGAGGACAGCAATAGTTGTCTTCATTTGCACTCGAGATGTGGGATGCACCGGGATTTTTGGGCGAAAATTGTAGTAATGAACGACTTCTTGAGTGCCTTCCTTGAGCGGAAGCATTGATGGGGGGGGGGGATTGAGGCTTAAAGGCGCGGACGAGTCAAAGATGGTTAGAGGAACGGCCACACGCAGGCGTTAGACCTGGGTGAGAATGGTGACCCCCGTACTGTGTAGCTGGATGCTTGACGAAAGCGACGGCGACAACGACAGGGTGCTTCGTGACGGGAAGACCCAGAGCAGAGGGATCACTGTGGACGACAAGGAGTTGACATCCGTGAACGGCTTTGGATGGCAAGGGGTTGTCGGCAGTTTTCCAAGCTTGGCCGAACGGGATATCGGTTTCCATTTCGTTGCCGTGGACGAAAGGATGGGAGCTTGTCGTTTGCGGCTGTATTGGCTCATGGTTGACGTTACCCATTCTTGGACGAAAATGGGTGGTCGTGGCCGAAAGGGATGTAGGTTTTCGTTTCTTTGCCGTGGACGAAAAGATGGGAGAGTGTCACTTGTGTCTTTCGCGACACATGGTTGACACTACCCGTTCTAAGACGGAAATGGGTTTCCTTGACGTGGACGTAAGGATTGGAGATTGTCGTTTGTGGCTGTCTTGGCTCATGGTTGACGTAACCCATTCTTGGACGCAAATGGGTGTCGCTAGGCGGCGCAGTGGTGGTGTCGTCATTCGCGACATGAGCGCCCCGGTACATCGGTTGCCCAGCGGTCGACGTAGACTGGCAGCGAGGGAAACAGTATCAGGAGCCGGGCCATGACTGAAAGGGCACCATGGGACAAGACGTCATTGGCCCAATCCAGTCGAGCAACAGGGTACGTTGACGGATCTAGTTGGCGAGGAAAATGATGGAAAAGATGACGTCGCGAAGGGACGACAAAAGCATTCCGTCCGTGAACTGGTACCAAGCGGTCGCCCCAGCCGGCGTATAGGACGGCGGGAAAAGGCATTCGGTGCAATCCTGTGTTGCGAAGGTTGTTGGTTCCGGTAGGAGAACGTCGAAAGACGGGGTTCGATGACTGATCTAGTTGGCGAGGAAAATGACGGGAAAGTTGACGTCGCGAAGGGACGACATAGGCATTCCGACCGTGAACCGGTGCCTAGCGGTCGCCCCAGCCGGCGTGTAGGACGGCAAGAAAGGGAGGCTTCGCGGAAGAACGCCTTGGCTTGCCAAGTGTCTTCCTCTAATGACGAGAGGTCTGGAGAGAGGTCGTCCTGAAGCGGCGAGCCATCTTCGTCACTCGCGACATGGGTGTCCCGGTCTAGACCGGACGTCCAGTGGTCATCATGGGCTGGCGGTGGGGGAGCAGGAACGCACCGTGCGGGGCTGAGGCGTTGGCCGAAAGGCCGTCAGGGCTGAGACCTCTTCGGCGGTTGCCATATACATGTTGCGAAAGCGAAAATGCAAATTCCTGGCGAAAAGGGAGACAAGACGAGTGAGGTGACGGAAGAAACTTCTGGAGGAAAATGAATGCTGGAACTGGCCATGTTCCCGCTTATATAGAGGAGGACTGCGTCGCGCAGGCGCAGTAGGGACATGCAAGCTGGCGGCTACACAGAACCGAAAAACCTCCAGGGAGACATTCCATTGAGGACAATGTAATGGAAAATTATCAGGTTAATATGTTTTGGCAAACAAGAAAGGAACACTTCACTGCAGCGCCACGAATTTTCATAACTAAAACGAGCTCATGTGACCCACATCAGCCTATTGGATGACGGAGAAGCTGGAACGTGGATGCTGTGTTTAGAATATGGACAACACTATCGAAATGGTGAACCAGCACGTTTAAGTGTACAAATATAGCGTAGAATCATTGTGCAAAAATTTTAAATGTGAAATTATATGGAATGGGGTGTGTTGACGAAGTCGGCGAAGGCTCCTAGCAAATGAAAACAGTCCAGAGGAGCTGCAGTGATCTCGACGAGATTTCGATGACTGGTAGGTCCTGAAGAGTTATAAATGGCCAGCAGTGAAGGACGAGTGTCTGGACGAGTTGTTGACCGAGTTGGTAAGGAACGGCAGACATTCGGCTTACATGTGGTGTTTTTGCAGGCTGTTTGCGACAAGAGTTGTTGATTGGTGTCGGTGATAGGTGTCGGTGGCAGGTGACGTGTTATGAAAGGCGACATTTCGTTGCGCTGTTGTTGTCATGGTGATATTGTGATGTCGGGAACTGCTGGAGGAGGGCTTGTCACATGGGAGAGTAGCCTCGAGGCGGAGGATCGTGTTGGGTCCCTTGTTGCGTTGTCAAAATCAGTCGGCGATCATGAATTGAGTGACGGATTGACTGGAGCTCAGGATCCGCAGCGGGATGGCTGGCAGGTGGGTTGAAGAGGCAGAGCTGCTGTTCGACAAGGGGTGATGTCATGGTCTTGTCGGTGAATTTGTGCCGGCAGGTTGACAGAAGCCATGATGAAAGACTTCTTGCGGTGAAGGCTTCGGATGGACTCGAAAGTGGACCTTGCTGTCACTGTTGATTGGATTTACGTGACAAACTTTTCAGTGTTTCTTAAATTGGACTGCCAATTCCACAAATGAAAAAGGTCTTGTCAGGACGTTCGAAACAAGGTCCAATGAAATGTTTTTCGGTGAAAGCTTGAGGCTTTTTTCGGTCAAAAGCTTGGGGCTTCTTTCGGGTGAAAAGCTAGAGGCTTCTTTCAGTTGAAAGCTTGAAACTTCTTTCGGTAGAGAGCTCGAGCTTCTTTCGGTCGAAAGCTTGGGGCTTCTTTCAGGTCGAAAGCGGAAGGCTTCTTCCGGTCGAAAACTAGAGGCTATTTGTTGTAGTCTTACACTTGGGTGTAACTTCAGCAGCTATTAGACGGATTTTTAAAGTAAAATTGAAAGCACCACTACAAACGTGAGTTTGTACGACATCTTTTACTACCGGAAGTGACTACAAATTGTAAGCAGCACTCAAAACCACGTCCGTAATTTGGGTTAAACATTACATTTAACATACTACTTTATATTTACTGCGGTTAGGCCGCTTAAAAATTGAGTATATGCTATTTTAGGTTTAAGATACATTTAAACGAATTAAATTTCTGTCTTAGGCCTTTTTTAAGTAAGGTGAGGCCAACACACTAAGAACGTGCTTTCCACAACACTTCTTTCGGTCGAAAGCTTGAAGCTTCTATCGGTCAAAAGCTTGAGGCTTCTTTCGGTCGAAAGTTTGAGACTTTTTTCGTTCGAAAGCTTGAGGCTTCTTTCGGTGAAAGCTTGAGAAGCATGGGAAAGGCAACAGCCAGTTGACAATGAATAGCAACTTCATGGTGACAAAATTTTCTATAGAGGTGATGGTTGGCCACCTGCCCGTGACGATGGGCAAAGGCGGCAGACGATGATATACAAGTCCACTGTTGCAGGAGAGCGTCTTTCGGCTAAAGCTTCAGTCCGAGTAGACGGCAGCATTCGGGGAAAGCTGCAGATGGTGATGAGTGAGGGACAGCGGGCAGGACGGGTAAAGGCTAGCAGAACTGCCACCAACATCCGGGGGGGGGGGGGGGGAGGGGGGGGCTCGCGGCTTTTTGAGGGGGTCGTAGGGTTTTTTTTCGAAACGCATGAGGCTGTAATACTCGCAGGCGAGGGACACCAGGCCGAAACAGCTGCAATGAAGGTTTGCAGTACTACAAAAATTAGGTTGATGAGGCCGCCAGCGAAGGACGAAGGCTTCAGGTGGTAACGCTGGCTGACGGCGGACAGCAGGTCGAGAAGGATGCAGGTCCAAAAGAGTTACTTAGTTAGCCGACGAGGGACAGTAGGCAGCGGCGAGTTAAGGTTAGCAGAGTTGCCAAGGAAGGGTATGGAGGCGCAGCAGGTAGCGAAGATGAAGGTTTGAGGCTGTAATGCTGACAGGCGAAGGATGAAGGTCCGGAAGAGCTGCAACAATCGGCGGCAAGGGACGGCAGGCAGCAGCGGGTGATGGTTTCGCAGAGCTGTAAGCGGAGGTTGAAGAGGGAAGAGGGACAGCAGGCAGCAAAGAATTAAGGCGTGAAGCTGTGATTCTTGCTGGCGAAGGACTGCAGGCTGAAAAGGACGCAGTTTCGAAAGAGCTGTTACAATGGTCGGCGAGGGACAGCAGGCAGCGATGGATGAAGGTCCTAAAGAGCTGCGATGATGGTCGGTGAAGAACAGCAGGCAGCGAAGGACGAAGGAGCTGCGATGACGCTCCTCGGCGAGGGACAGCAGACAGTGAAGGAAGAAGGTTTGAAGGAGCTGCGATGATTGTCAGTGAGGGGTGGCGGGCAGCGAAGGAGGGAGGTTTGAAAGTAATCAGAGCAGCCAAGGAAGGTTGATGAGGGACAGCTGGCAGCGAAGGACATGGTCAAGAGGCTGTGATTCAGGCTGCGAGATGTGACAGGTCGAGAAGGATGAAAATCCGTAAGAGCTACAATGATGGTTGGCGAGAGGCAGCAGGCTTTAATACGAGAGATAGCAGCAGCCAGTGATGATTGATGACGAGCGGCTGAGTGGCAGTAGCGATGTGGCACTCCGGAAACTGCAACGATACTAGGTGGTGAGGTGCAACGGGTCGTGACGGGCTTGGGTTGGCAGAGGTGCGAATGACGGTCGGTGGGTTGGCAAAGCAGCGAATAACGGTCTGTGAAGGACAGAAGGACGAAGTCATGGAGGGCTGCAAAACTGGCTGGCGAGGGACGGCAGCTGCATGATGGTTGAAGAGGAACAGCAGGCAGCCATAGGCGAGATTCAGCAGCCGTCCATGATGGTTGATGACTAGATGCCTTAATGGCGGCATTGATGGCTGGCGTTCTGGTAAACTTGCGATAACACACGACATGGTAGCGGGCGGCGGCAGGCAGAGCCGTGAAAAACGGTTGGCGAGGAGCCGCAGGCAACAAGGAGTGAAGGCCAGTGTGGGACAGCGGGTCTGACGGAACGATGCGAGATGAAGGCAAGTCGTAAGGGCGCGCGAGAAGCTGGTTGATGAGGAACAAAAGGCAGCCAATGGAAGTATGCTGTGGAGACGGTGGATTTACTGGCGGTTTCCTAGATCGTGCCATGAAGCGTGAAAACGTTGTGTTGTGTGGAAACTTTGGTTCTTGCGAGGGAATAACTTGCATGGTTTCCAGTTGGAAGGACGAGTCGAGGCGGGAAAGGAGAAAGTGCGATGAATTCAGTCATTTAAATTGGCGAGTCGAAATGAGTGAGTCGAAGGTTCTTTATATCTTTCGGTCTGTTGATCTTTCAGGACACCTTGAGCCTTCGGGTCTTTCGGTCTTTCGGGTGACCTTCGGATCTTTCAGGTCTTCTTTCTGGACACCTTGATGCTTTGGGTCTTTCATCTTGAGGGCCAACGGATCTTTTGGCCTTTCGGAGAAGGTCAAGTTGTTACGCGGGAGAGACAACGAAGCGATAGTCTTGGATGAAAGCATGAGGATAAGAAATGGCAAGCTGCCTTGCCCGAAGGCTTTTACAAGAGGGCTACGCATGATGCACGCGCAGATGGGTTACACCACCACCCATCCCAATATTTCAGTCCTGGCAGTAACCCTTATAAGCACGGCTGAAAATGTTTTTTGGTCCACCTGGTTCAAGCCACGTCTCACAACCAAGAACACCATCAGAATTTTCGTCTTGGAGTTACGTCTTCAATAAAAGCGTCCATATGTCGCAAACTTTGAGAGTTAAGAAAAATGCCTTTTAGTGGAGTCTATGGTCTTTTGCGGCTTGATTGCGATACCCCATTTGGTGAGTCACTGGCATTTTGGCTTGTAGACTTTAGAAGCCACTCTTGATATCGTGCCTTGGCTTCTTGCCTCTGTAGTGGCGTTTTTTTTGTCCTTTACGTCTCCACTGCCTACCCCAACTTTAAGAGACCTATCGTGGTTTTGTTTTTGGTTTTGTTTTTGGTTTTGACCCAGTCGCACACACATCCTTAGTCAAGGATCGTTCAAGGCCTTAACATCCTCCTCCGATTTATTGGATTTAGCAACATTGAAAATCAGCAGGTTGTTTTTTCTTTTCTCGTGTTCATTGAACTCAGAAACAACTCCAGCAATGGCCGAATTTTCAGGCAAGAATGAGAGTAGCATCTTTTTGGGTTGTCATGACTTGACTGTCAACTTTGGAGATCAAGAAGCCAATTTTATTTTTAACTCAACCAACCTAATTTCAGATACTCTCTTACTGAGCACAGCAAAGATCTTTTCAATATCAGAAATTCGAGTCAACATTTTTCAGCAATTTTAGCAATTTTTTTAAATTTTTAAACCTCAAATCAAGGCTGTTTAACAGATCGTCAAATTTAGCACCTAGATCCACAATTGATTTTTTCAGATCTCACAAACCCAAATCACATTGAGTCTATGTAAAAGAAAAAGTCATCGTCAGAAATTTTAAGGCAAGTTTTGTGCCTTCGATGTATACAAACTTCACAATTCAGGTGGCTTTGGATGTTGTTTACATTTTTCGTATACGTTCCACATAGTCCAAGTGCTGTCGGCATTATCGAAGTTTTGAAACAAACTGCGCACCATACACTTACATAAAAAAACTTCAACACAGCCGCTACAACCAGAATACCACCGCATAAACACCGCCAAAAAGCATCAACTATTAACAATAACATACAAAACGGCCACACTCCATAAGAAATCCGATCCAGCTTCCTCACCAAAACAAGAGGGCCACTTCGGTCACTTGTTTAAAACAAAACTAGAACGTAGTTAATCAATGCACCATTCCTCGTGAACGAGTCGCGAGGAATGGTTTTTGATAATTGATTGTTGAATGGTTTGTGATTCGCTAACCAAACTAGCACAGAATATGCGGCAAAGATGGAAACAAACACGCTACATTGGGATAAAACTTAGGAATCTCACTTACCTTAAATACCTTTGGCAACACCTTAAATACCTTTGGCAACTGTGTTTGGTGCCTAAGCCACCTAAATAAAGAAAGTTGGTTCTGGTTCATGAAGTCTGTGCGGGCGGAATTTTATTATTTTTTTTGGCCCTATTTTTCCATACATTTTAGAGAATTATTTTTTATTTTAGGTAAAATAAAGAACACTGCCTTGTAATTCTGGATATCAAGTGTCCATAAAATTATTTAACGACAAGAATGATGATAATTTGTTTATTTTCATTTCTCACTAAGGACCATTTTTGTTCTGTAACTCAGGGCCGAAGCGACTGGGGGGGGATGGGGGGGGGAGCTTCCCCCCCCAACCATCCGAGAAACACATACAGTTGGCAAATTCGAGTTGTCGAGTTGGCAAAATCGGACAAATTTTCACTGCATTTTCACTGCAAATTTGAGTACTGGTTAATTATTATCAGCATATCGTCAGTTTGAAAGAAAGTTTACAATACATTTTTTTTCCATCAGTCTTTGCAACGCTTCTGTGTAACTTGGGGAGTAAGTGAAACGCTGCCCCTGATTGTTTCTGGTTGCTTCCCTGCATCGCTAGGTTGTAAGGAGTGGGGGAAAGGAAGCTCCGCGTAAATTTGCGTAGTTGGCGAAATTGAAAATTGACTTGGTCGTTTTGTTTGCTATGTCGCCACCATAGCTTATAAGTATCACAGATAATGTAGAAAATAAAAACAAAAAGTGGACAAAACTGTATCCCCACCGAGTTTGAAGTCGTAATAACAATTAACTTCGCGAAAATCGTACACAGTTAGCAAAATAAAAAAATTGAGTTGGCTATTTTACTTCCTATAGTTCTTTTTCTGTTAGAAAGTGCCGCTCAGAAGGGGTTTTAGCGTGGAGCAACTCGTAACTGGTATTTCAGGAGGGTAGAAAATTACTGGCATATTAATATACCAAAACACAACATCACTGCCAGGATTTAAAACGTTTCTTAGGTAAAACAGAAATATCAACAAACTCTGCATAAAACAAACCCTGCGTAAGGACTTCTGCCAAGTATCGCCGTCTGAAGTTATGATATCAAATAAATCTAAAAAATTAATGCAGTTGTCTATTTGATTTACTAGTTCGTCTGCTAGTCAATCAGTGCCTTGGTTTTAGTTAAAACAGTAACGTGAACTAAAGCTCTGTACTTCATGAAAATCGGGTACAGTTGGCAAAATCAAAAACCGAGTTGGAAAAATTGAATTAGCTGTTTGATTTTCTGTTGTTCTTTTTCTGTTAACGTATCGCCACTAAATTTGAATTTGTATTAATGCAGAAACAACTACATTTTTCAAATGAAAATTGTTAAAAAATTTAAACTTGTTAATTTCGAAGGTCCAAAATTTGACGATAAGAGTTCATAAGATCCCATATTAAAGGACAAAAGTGACCCAAAAAAAGGCCACGAAATGAGGGCAAAAATTAACCCTACGGGACCGGTAATTATTTATCGCCGAGGAGGCTGGAGATGGGAGGGGTTCATGAAGTTTTTGGACCATCTCAAGAGGGAGGTCATAAATTTTGCAGGTCCCATCAAAAGGGGGAGGTCAAAAACACACTGACCAACTGGAAAAAATGTCATTTTTGGACCACCAAAATGGCACTTACAGCAGTCAAAATTTCCAAAAACAGCTCAGCTTCTGGGGGGCAAGCCCCCCAGACCCCCCCCCCTGTCCTTTTTCTGTTGACCTGTCGCCTCTAATATTGAATTTATATTAATGCAGAAACAACTTCATTTTTCAAATGAAAATTGTTACAATTTTTAAACTTTTTAATTTCGAAAGTCCAAAATTTGACGATATGAGTTCATAAGATCCCATATTAAAGGACAAAAGTGACCCAAAAAAAGGCCACGAAATGAGGGCAAAAATTACCCTACGGGACCGGTAATTATTTATCGCCGGGGAGGCTGGAGGATGGGAGAGGTCATGAAGTTTTTGGACCCTCTCAAGAGGGAGGTCATACATTTTTCATGTCCCATTAAAAGGAGGAAGTCAAAAACACACTGACCAACTGGAAAAAGTCATTTTTGGACCACAAAAATGGCACTTACAACAGTCAAAATTTCCAAAAACGGCTCAGCTTCTGGGGGGCAAGCCCCCCCAGACCCCCATGCGGTTTACAAGGTTTTGAAACTAATAATACTATTCCTGGAAGTGCAGTTTAAAAAAAAAACTTTATAGAAAACCTTTGGCGACTGGTTTCTTGGCGTCTTCTGCATTTTAGTTTCTGACTATGTTAAGAAGTGGTCATATAAGCAAACAGTGTGTTCATCATACTTTTGTAGGAATCTCGATAAAAGATGGGTGTAAAATATTTTCGTGGGGTTGTTCACATCATTTTTGGACCTTAGGGTGGGAGGAATCAAGGTTTTTTTTCAGGTCTTGAAGGGGGAGTCATCGAAAATTTAGTGGTCACATTAAAGTTTTCATTTCCCACCCCACCCCCACGGCCATAACTAATGACCGGTCCCCAAGATCTCCTGAATCAATGGAAAACAATTAAATGGAGCATGTTGATTTCAAATGTCGAAGCTCTTCTCCAATAATACATCAAGTTGTTTTGGACAAAACTGAGGTAAAATGTTTCGCCATTTCTTTCGTCTTTCGACGCTCCATTATTTAAAAACTGGAGCATGTTTTTGTTTTAAAATGTGACAGTTTTTTTTTACAATAATACCTCTAGGCCTATAGTTGTTTAGGATACAACTGAGAAAAAGATTTCATTAATTTCACCTTTCGATAGTACATTTCGATTGTACACAGGAGTCGTCGTCATTCATTACAGCCTAAAAGTCCAAAATGTACAATTAAGTCAACCCTCAATCGTCAATGGCCAGCTGGCCTGTTTATATAATTCTAAACTGAACTCGGTTTAATTTAATTTGGAAAAAAAATATCTAAAAAAAAAACATCATTTAGTCACAATAAAATTTTTACGAATCCTACCATCATAAAATATGAATAAAAAAATCACTAAAATTTGCTTGACAATTTGTTGGTTCAGTGTTCACTGGAGGCTAGAAACAGGCACAAAAATAGCGTAAAATGCTTCAGCTTCCGGGGCTCCGCCCCGGACCCCGCTGGAGAAGCTTACAGCGCTCCCCCAGACCCCCTAGCTGAGCTTGGCGGACCCCTCAAAAGTACTTTACTAGCAGCACTAATGGCATTCTTTAACCAAGTTGGCAAAATAATAAGATGAGTTGGCAAAATGACAGTCACTCCCCCCCCAACCAAGTACCCTTCGCTACGGCCCTGCTGTAACTATGTTTGCTGCGTCGTTTCCTTTTACTTCCCATCAAAAAATCAGTGCGGGCAGGGCCTGAGAACCAACTTTTCTTTTTTTAATGGCCTTATGCTTATTGCTTAGAGGTACAAATGTTGGCAAAGTGTTGCTCGACAGATAATTCAAGAACAAGATGAAATATCTCCTGTTAGTTGTTCTGAGTCATCGATTGCTGACGCCATACATATAAAGACATAAATAGTTTGATTTTGATATTTTATTCATGCATTTCTTTAAATGAGATAAATTATGGTTCAACCATCCATGTACCATCACTGACATATTTTTTTTTGAGAAAGTTATGCATGTACCTTCTTCATATCTGCTTACAATATAATCCAAAATGCAAACAGATTTTTGAAACATATTCGATTCAGTTTAGATTTTTGAGTAAACACGGTTTCAGTTACCATGAATCGGTTTCAGTTACCGCCACAGCACTATTAGTTATTGCCAAGATTCAGTTCCAGCAAATTTTCTGTCGCCATCTTGATCATTTAAAAAAAAAAAAAAAACCATTTATATGCTCAACAAAATTTGGTCTCTGTTGTCCTTCCAGTTTGGGCCACAAAACAGTCGAATAGCTGGCCTAACAAGTTAATGCACACGACCTTGATAGAGGACCTTTTAGCTCCGAACCCATGGCCCGAATACCACGACACTGGTACCCCTGCAAGCCTATGAAATTTAGTCTCTGTAGTAGTGTTGGGCGGTACCCACAATTTTTGTGATGGTACCGGTACCAGCCTACGTACTGCGGTACTCGGTGTCACGATTATTAAAATTTGGCGGTACTTCCTTCGGTACCTTCAGTACCAACGGTATTTGTTTAGTATCCTAATGAAACTAATTAAGGTTGGCAATGGAATCATCAATTCCATTTACGTAGCCTCTCACCCCCTCCAAAAATTTACACATAAAAAATAATCACCAAGTAGGCTACTGAACTTTGAACTCATTTTTATTTTTCTGTTGGTTCTTAACGTTACATATTGTGGCTAGTATTCGGTGGCAGCAGAAATTTTTCAGGCCGGTGCCGGTAACAAGCTTAATATCCTGGTACTTGGTTTTCTCCGGTACTCACAAATGAGGCGGTGTCTGATATTATAGTGCTGTGGTGCCAACACCTGATTTTATTACATAAAAGAAATTTTATTGAAAAATGTGTTTTGTTGATACAGTTTTAATTAGGGATGTGCCGATTATCGGATTCATATCGGTATTGCCAGTTACCGGAGGCAATTCCGATATATCGGTACTGCCGATGTACACCTCCGATGTGCCGATATACCGTATTGGATCACGTATAATCCGCACTTTTTTCGATATATACGAAAACGACTATAACTTCGCTAAATATTGGCCGATTTTGACGTTCAAATACACCATTTTAACCCTTTTTTCGCCAGCTTTCCGATGGTGCAAACCAGAAGCCATTAGCTACACCCGTTCTGAAGTTATATATAAAAAAACCATTTAACTTACATTTTTCACCAAACGTGGCTTGCAAATACAGAAGAAAAACTGCTGCTTGCTGGTATTTTAGAACTAATATATCCTAAAGTGCTCGTAGACCTGTTGATTAATTAATATCAACATTTTCACATATTTAGATTTTTACATCTTTACAATTGTGCAGAAAATGTTTGGCTGCATGTACTTTTTTGTGGGGTAAGGTCTGGGGAAAATAGCTGCAGGGAAAAAGCTCTGTACTATAATTTTTTTAATTTTCTTTAATATTTTTATGAGGTTACATTAAATACAAGCTTTTTCTTGCAGTTTATTGGCAGCAGAAACTGCATCACACTTTCATTTTTTTCAAAATAATAATTATTTAGTGTTATATCGGCATTCCGTTTTAACAGTAATCGGTATCGGTACATCGGCGAATCCCTAGTTTTAATAGAAAAAAATATTGAGTTCCCCCACCCTTTAATTTAAGCTTAATGCATGTCTGACAACATATTTGTTAAAAATACCCCTCTTCTAAAATTTGTAGTTACCTTGCTATCCAAGTAGAAATGTAAATATAAACACACACTGGCTGTAGCATCAAAGTTACACAAATTTGGCTCCACTTTTGTGCATTGTTTAGAATTCCAATTTTACCATTGTTGATCTACTGATTACATGAGCCC
Organism: Lithobius niger; assembly: GCA_023313725.1. Taxonomy (NCBI): domain Eukaryota; kingdom Metazoa; phylum Arthropoda; class Chilopoda; order Lithobiomorpha; family Lithobiidae; genus Lithobius; species Lithobius niger. Next base: position 32,369 of record JAHWFP010001321.1, on the reverse strand, counting down.
TACACCACAAGGACTGAATGAATTATTGTTATAACTTAGCACCTTTTTCATATTAAAACAATACTGGTATTTTGACAATGCACAGTATTTGGTTCGCCCAACACAGATGAGATGAAACAGATGGATGGCTGACCTGACAGGTCAACGGAAGTGAACTTGGATATAAACTTAAGTGACCTTTAGCTCTGAACCCCTGACCCGAAAATCATGATAGTCTACTGGTTCTGACACAAGCTTACGATATCCTGTTTTTGTAGCCCTAGAAGTTGTGTAATAAGAGTAGGAAACAAACACACTGTTGTGCGACACAAATCCACATTTACTTCACAAGAAAATGATGACTTCACAAGAGGAAGCCACAAGAAAATGATGTTGGTTTAACACAGCACTGAGTTCTTCCAGGGTAAGATATAGTATTAGTTCTTCAATGATGAGTTGCAAGTTGGGAAACTCACTGTTCGGCTGGCCATTTCCAAATCTAAGAAACATAATAAATTATTAGGACATGTCACCAGCCCAGTTTCTTCACAGAACTACATAAGACCGGCTAGGTAGAAGCTTCAGCTTCAAACCAGAACATTTGCAACACTTGACCTTATGACCTGTTGACTAGCGTCAAAAGAGGACTAACGCTATGCTAGAAAAGAAACAACCAAAAACAATTGGTCTAGCGAATGTGAATTGGGGTAGCCATGCATTGGGGTAGTCGAGTCCCAACACGACATCGCATGGAACAATACACACGTGCTTCTCACATGTAACACCTCCAGTGACGCGCACCTCCAAGCACAAGAATGCATGGCCGTTCAACTGTTTCAGTTTAAAATAAGACCCCTCATGAATTTGCAGGAACCAGCACATAAAATATCCTGAAAATTACTACCCCTGAACCGACAGCTAGCCTCGCCAAAAAATGGCACAACTCCTTCAACAACAAACGAGCAGCACGAGTTTGCAACATGAGATGGCAGCATCATCCAAATGGTAAACAGTACCGAAATTCAAACATAAACTTTAGCATGTAGGACTTCGTTAGTTTTGTGAGTGCTCGTACACTTATTGCCTGTTGGAGGTAGTGGGATGTTTATGTAAGCGTATACTACTACCAAAAATTTGCTAGACCAATTGTTTTTGGTTGTTTCTTTTCTGGCATAGCGTTGGTCCTCTTTTCACGATTTCTTTAGCCAGAGTAAAATGAGCCTGCCGGCTTTCAAAACTGTTGACTAGCCTACCATGCAGTGCGAAGGGGAATTGACGCAAGCAAACTATATGTAAAACAACATATTAAAGAACATCACCCACACAGCAACAGACATGACGCTGAGTTTCAGCAGGATGACTCGTGCACAGCTGTGTACTCCTTTTTTCCCTCGTGTCACTACGGTACCAGCGATATTAAACATACAAACCAACTCTTCTTATTGCAACCATTTGCCATATTAAATGATACACCATAATGGTTTTATCAGTTGTACAATGAATATATAATCGATTACTTAGTGACAATTAGAATAGGCCTAGCGCCAATTCTACGCATTGTCTTCTAACCACAAGTGTAGCTAGTTTTTCAGGGAACGCCAGATGTGATCAAAAGTAATCATTCAGGAATTTGACATAAAAAACACCAAGACACACACTTAACCTAATAAAGTTAGGCAAATAATTTTGAAAAATGGAACCCGCTTACTTGCACAATCCAGACGCTACACTGTCCAGCAAATTTTCTGCAATTTCTTCTTCGGGTCTCAAGGCTAGTTTTTGTAACTGTCTACATTTTTCTTTCTACCTTGTCTCTCAATCAAGCGTTTTCAAATTTGGCTGGCAACAGTGCCTGGTGTACCTGTATTGCGGGGCAGGATCGCTTGAATTTGACATAATCAGCATTTTCGTCTGTTTACATTTAATCTCATGCTGGAAACGGACGAATACGCTGATTAGGTCAAATTCAACAAGAACCTCATCCGAGGTGTCGTAAGTCAATTGTGATTAAACAACATGAGAAGAAAAATGCTCTTTTGACGAACATTTAAGATCCCTTTTACCAAAGAGCACTGCCTCTGGTGAGCAACAATCTGGTAAGCAGTTAGACCATCGATGGAAACTAGGAGCAAGCGATTTTGGCCCACAATACAAATACAGGATACACGATTGCCAGCCATATTTAAAAACGTTTCACAGACGAGCTAGAGTGAAAAATGCAGAAATCAAAATATCCTTGAGGTCAGAATAAGGTAACAGCTAGTTATTGAAAATTAGCTGGTACACTTAAGCGTCTGGATTGTGAAAGTGAGCGGTTCCATTTTTTGAAAATATTTGCTGATGTGATGGCGTTTCACAACATGAACAGTACCGGTACCAAAGTTGGCTTACCGGAAGAATACGGACTCCTCTACGATTAGCTTCTCGTTGGGCTAGAATGATGTAAAATGATCAGCTGAACAACATTTTCCCATAACATTTTTGGGGCAAAGGCTTAGTTTGGCTGTCAGAAATTAATGAAAGCCGCACTCTAGCACTGACGGACGTACAAGAGTTCCATGTTCCCAGCTGGTATCTTTTTCCCGTAAACAGTTCAGATCAGTTTAGTTCAGATAAGTGGGTTGTTATTGTCAGTTTAGTTTGGTTTTGTTGTTATTATTGTTAGGTTACGTTATAGGTACCGGCTTCTGTTTGGCGTTTCACTTGTAATAAACTGGTTGGGGTTTGGCGTTTCACATGACGGACTTTGTCCCAGTTGATGCTTTCCTGCGCGGCGCCGTGTGCCTCGAGCCTGCCTGCCGGCAACAAGATGGCGTCACTGCCTACCTCCCATAGTGCTAACTTTGGACCTAAATCACGGCCAAACGGTGCGTTTGCCCCAAAAATGGAAGAGGAAAACATTATTCAGCAGGTAATTCTTAGTCCATTAAAAAAAAAAAAAAAGAGTGTCAGAGACAGAGTCCGTATTCTTCCTATGTTCCCCAAAGTTTATTAAGTTAGGAATATCAAGCACATTCCACAGTAACGGTTCAATGTCTCTTCACTGTTCAGCAATCTGTGTTGAAGTACCTGCAATACAGCATTTGCGCAATTTTTACAGGCTTTTACACAGGCTACTCTACAGCGCCACGTGTTACTTGCGTTAGGGGTGATGTATTGCAAATTTAACGTCCTGGAGCTCCGAAGTGCGGCTCAAAGCTTCTATCTCAATTGACCTCTTTTAAAACTTACTTTTTAATTTAGGCATCAGGAATTCCGCTTGATGTGACAGCCTTCCTTTCACCTTGGATGAAACACACGAAGTTTCGCCTTTCAGAAGACAGTAACTAATGGGCAAAACATTTCTTTCCATTCTGTTCAAATTTCTAAAATATGTATAGGCCTACTTTCTCTTGTGAAAAACAAAAAGTGTATTTCAGGGTACTCTAACAATACAAAAGTTGTTAACTGGCACTCTTAACCTTATCCATTTCCATTCTTTCAACTGCTTCTAAACAAGAACATTAGTCTACAATTGGCTGGACCAAGGTTGGACCAAAGTGTACCAATAGAAAAATTGTTAACTGGTACTCTTAACCTTATCCATTCCTCTTTCAACAGCTTCTACGTCATTGTTTTTTCTTCCTATTGAAGCTATTTTTTCTTTAAGCGTTTGCAGTGTTCCTTTTTCGATTTCACTTTCCCAAATCTTTTGAAAGTCGTTGGATAAGACTTGCTGGCAATTTTCGGCACTAAGTCCCAGCGCACCGGATTGTGCCCGACTTGAAGGACGTCTGTATTTTTCCCCGTAGTAATTCGTTGCCAGTCTGTTCAGACTTTCGTACGTACGTTTACATAGGTCTTCGTCAACTTTCGATGTTTGCCCTTGAGGAAATGCTTGAGAAATTCGCAAACGAATGTGAGCTCCAAGATCTTTCCCTTTTTTCGTTGTATCTACTGGCCAAGCTTGCACGATCCGCAGCATGTTTCGATAAGCAGACGCCATTTTTGCTGGTAGGGCATGAGGGATGTTTTTAAAGTCAGCGGCTTGCGAATCGCTTGGCCGCGGGGAACGCTTTTCCATTGAAATAACAAACAGGCAACATTTCCGCTTGCAAGCGAGTCGCAAGCCACTGACTTTAAAAACATCCCTATTCACAGTAAACTATCTGGCCCGATCTACAACGAATTAGAGGCCGTACACAAAATGGACGCCACGACTGTCCCATTTCTTGAGGTCTGTTCGGTAATTGGCAAATCCCATCGGTGAATTTTTTACGGAGAGTCACGACATCTATTGGCAGCTAGTGGCGGTTTTCAAAATATAATTTAAATTTTACGTAGATTTGCGTGACAATTTTTTATTATGTATTAAAGTATTTTTTTTAAATAGTTTTAAAGTTATCACTCAGCCACAGTTAGGCTATTTCTCTGTGCTTGGGGAAAAAAAGGGACACGTTCGTGTATCCAGAAAGTGTGCAAGGTAAGGAACGATGGATGGTGTCGCCGTCGGTTGACAGAAAGCGGCAACATAACCAACGAAGTGTAGTTATGAACTGAAAGCACGAAGCACGAAAAAACCCAATCGTAGCATTGATTAGTGTACGCGAGATGCACAAAAAAAAGTGATATCTTCTCATTATTATATTTACCGGTGTTGCAGCGCTAAACGAACATTATTTTACGGTAATGGTGACTATTCTTGAAGTCTTCGGATGATTTATTGCTACGTCAAAGGATCGTTTAACACATTTTTAATGAGAATTGAAAACGCCGTAGCGTATCATACAGTACAACAAACACGTACCTTGGTTGCTCTTCTGCTTGAAATTCATGAAATTAAAACCTCCGGAGGCTTTGTTTTGTCGTCAAGTGAAAAAAGAGGTACGTAGCATGAAGCCATTGTTGTTAAATTTTAATAATTTGGTGTCAATGCAGTATTTTAAGTTTAAAAGCCGCCTATCGCGTGTCACACGTACCTTTAACCGCATGCTAGAGCAGTTCATTTTTGGGGTGTAAGTAGCGCGACTGGTGGCAGAATCGGTGGCTAACTGGACGACGCGTCGAATTTCTAACGTTAAGCCTTTACGTATAGGTACCTTGCTGTAGGGCAGCGACAATAATACCATAGGTAGCCATAATACCATCATAGGTACCCTTGGACATAATGAAGTATCGCATAAGTGGTGTTTTCGGCGGCCATATTGCCATCCCAGTCTCGTAATGCTATTTTTCATCCAAGATCTTGCCAGTAACTGTAGAGAGGCCTGGCTAGGGCGCTGTGTTTTCGGAAAACGTCAACAGATGGCGCCACGAGTTCTATGACTGTCACTAAAGTCGATTAACACTTCCAGCTAACCATTGCTGAAACAAACAAATGTATAAAACCAGGAGCTAATGACATATACCACGTACGTAGTACACTCCTGATAAAACATTGCAAGCTTTCGGCTGCCTAGCAGCCAGTTGCAAATGGTTGTAAGCATCTTGCATTGATCTTTCTCAAGGCTTTCTCTTTGCTACATTCAGAGTGTGTTTGTCGTCTCTGCTACATTCCAACAGCCAGGGACCTTGAATTACTCGTACTTTGGTAGGGTTGGTCCACTCAATACTAAGGAGTAACGTGAGAAACCGTGCGAGATTATGCGAGACGTATCCATTACTCGCAAACGCGACTGACGTTATTTCTCCCATTTTGCTTTTACTTTACTTTATTTACAGAAAGCGTTACAGTGCCGTTCAGGCTGTGTAACAAGAATCACAAAAATATTTCATTCATAACAAAGACAAAGTTCCATATAAAGAATACAAAGGCTACTTGTTGCAATGGATACTTGGTCCACATCCTTACATTTACTGATTCTTGCATTTCATGGGCTTTAAATCGACACAGTACTATCTAGCACTTGCTTGCAGCAAGCGAATGAATGCACAATGCCATTTATTTTTACGAAACAAAACAAGCCACGAGCCTTCTTAATATTATTATTGAGGTAAAATTTGGTACGTCCTCGTGCACCTGGGAGTAAGATGATGATGATGATGATGTTGCTATGGGCTTCCCTTTTGTAACAGCGTGCGGCCAAAGCCGCAATGCCCTCTCGTCAACTGCAAACCAACCAAAACAACCTCAACCCACTCCCCCTAATCCCTACCCCTACTATTCCACCATCCAAAGTAACCCTCTTCCTCCCCCCGCTCCTCTCCCCTCCTCCCTCCACCCAAGGAGCCATCTTGCAGCCTCCTCCCCCTCCCTCCTCCCCGTTCGTCTCGACCTCTGAGGTCCTCCAATCCCCGCACTCAGTCAACACATGCTCCAACGTCTCTTCCACCTCCCCGCATATCCCACAAGTCGTATCCTCATCTTCCCCACCAGCCCTCCACATCAAATCCCTGGTATCCATTGAGCCCGCCCTAGCCCTAAAGAACAGGACACTCCCCCAATCCCCCAGATACAATTTCTCCCACCCCACCCTCCTTTTCTCCTCACGATACCTTGTCGTCGTCGACTTTTTTCCCATATCACGAGTCCGTTTCTCCACCTCCACATCTTTAATCCCCTTCCTCCAGCCCCTTCTACCCCCAATTCCTCCCCCTCCCACCCGAACAAACTTCCCAGCCAGCCTCCTCGTCGCCTCTACCCACTTAGTACTGCACCATCTCGTCACATACTCATACACAGTACGCACTATGGCACCCTCCTCCATCTCCCTAACCCTCCTATTAACCTCAATCTTCGCCACCACCTCCCTCGACTCAAAACCAGACCAGCCCATTTCTCTGGTCACCACCTCTCCAGCAGTACAGTTAAGCTGTACAGGTTAACAATATCACTGCCGCTAGATGACGTCAATGGTATTTGCGAACGGTTTTCAATTGGTGATAGTGCACGATAGTGTCACTTTAAAGTGACGCTATCATCGATTAAAAGTCTGCAGAATCTGGCAACGTCTAGCGCTATCCAGTACTAGCTAACACTTGCTTGCATCAAGTGAAGGAATGCGCAACAGCATTTCTTTAACGAAACAAATAAGCCACGACCTCCTTTATTATTGAGTAAAAATTTGGTACGTCCTCGTGCATTTGCGAGTAAGCTGTAAAGGTTAACAATATCATCGCCGCTAGATGGCATCAAGGTATTTTCGTTCGCTTTTCAATCGGTGAAGTGCCACTTTAATTTAAACTAAAATTAAATTTTCCTTACCTTCACCAAATTGTCCACAAACCCGTATTGCTGGGATGGGTAGTTGTACGAGGGCAGAAAAATTTAGTATTTGAATCTTAAATTCTCTAAAATTTTAAAATATAATTAAAGGAAATTAATTTTTTCACCTTTTTTTTTTTACATGAGGCTTTCTGGTTTGCCGCGCTACTCTATATTGAATTGGCTGTTGGGGCAGCGATGGCTTCAGTTCCCCAGATTAGCGACATAGTTCTGTGCTTCAACTGTATGCAGGGTTGCGGCTAATAGATGGTGAACTCCAGGAAGACTCTTCAAGTTGTGAAGGTTGGTGGTATTGCCTTCTGCCTTGCAGTACAATCCCATGGCGAAGGACAATTTCTTTACACCAAGGGGATTTCATCCCAGGCATTGTGGCACGGGAAGAAGTACAGGGTTTGAGCTTGCGTGGAAAATTTGTTAAGTTGGTAATACTTTTGTTAAAGTGTTATATTGAAAAATCGTGAAATTGTTTAAAACGATTACAAAAGTGAATTTAAAAGGGCAGCCGAGTAATGACGTTAACTGTTTTTAAAACGTTAGTGTGCTTTAATGCATTTAAAACGTTAAAAGTAAAAAACGTTAATGATACGTTAAGTTTAAAAGGTTTAAAAGCTTTAAAGGTAAACTGTGACAAGGTTATAAGTTTACTTTCAAGGAGAAAATTCTAAGTTAAAATTGTTTACTGAAACAATATTGAAAAGTTAATTGTATTTAAAAGCTTTAACTGTGTTTAAAGACCTTGAATTGTGTTCAGCAATTGTGCGTGGTAAGCTGTATATGGATAAAACTTCAAATTGTCGCAAATTGTTTAAACTTGAAATTCGCAAAATATTGGTTTTCAATTATTAGTTTCACGCAGAGGTTATCTTGATTATTTTACTTTGATCGACTATTCATCTGAAGGATTCTAATGCTAAAGTTGACTGGTCGAAGTGTGATTAATGTATTATTTCATTGCTTATTTTCACGATTAAGTGGGTAATGTAAATTTTAATGTCAGTCATTCCTCTCTTGTGTAGAAAAGCATGCGTTACCGCTGCTGGAAGCCAGTTGAGTTATAAAATGTTTAAATGGAATTTATCAGTTATCATTTGCGCTATTAACTGAGTGTGACCTAGCTGGTTGTGCTAAAACTAGCTAGGCCGTTTTGAAGCCTGAATTACAGTACTGTTAAACATTGCGTGAAGTAAGCAAGTGCTGGTAGTTTATTAAATTAAAATCTTTAAATTTAAGAGCCTAGTTAACTTTGTGAAGAGGAACCGTTCCAGTGGTTTACTCAATTGGTTTAACCAGGAGCCGATGAACGAGCAACTAGCTTTCTGTTTGTTGCTTATGAGCAATGAAAGTAAGGTTGAGGGGAAATTTAAAGATTGTTTAGGTACTACGGTACTCCTTTTGACCCTGAATTAGTTATTGTAGAGGATGCTGATGAAGATATTTGCATTGTGCTTCCTGCTACTTTATCACATAAGAAATTCGAAGAGTATGACCCAAGTGTAGACACTTGGACTTTCTACTTTGAGAGAGTGTAGTTGAATTTTGCTGCTTATGATGTCCCTCAGGATAAGCAAGTAGCAATTCTCTTAACCAGTGTAGGTGCCAAGACCTACGGGTTACTACGTAATTTGTGTGAACTTGACTGAACTTAACACCTATCAGATAATCACCTAATCTAAAAAAAACCTAAAATTAACACCTATCAGGTTATCAGATAACCTATGCCCCAAACCTAACTATTTGTGCGAGAGAGTGGTTTTTCAATGATAAGAGCAAGCTGTGGGTGAATCTATAGCAGGCTATGTAGAGCTGAATAAGCTTACATTACATTGTAATCTACCCCGAAACAAAACTTGTTAACGTGATATCAAACGCCAAGCTAATCTCACCGAGTAATAGTTTGAAGGTTAAATGAAATATATGAAAATTGCTTACTGCGCAATTTTCAATTATTTCATTTAACGTTTGAAGTATTAGTTGGTGGGATTAGCTTGGCGAAAGAGCTTGGCGTTTGATATCACTACTTCATACGACTGAAAAGCTTGGCGGGAATCCTTAGAAGTAAAGACACAACGTGTCTAGTGGTCGCCATGCTCATATATATATTTTATGTGGAGGTTATCGTTTATCTTGGCGGGCGACACACTAGCGTGTGTCTTGATTACGGAACTAATAATGGTACAAAGTTAAAAACTCATACTTCGTGACACAGAATCCGCAACCAGGACATTTCGATGCAGCTTCTGGCTTTAGACCTATCCAAAGTTACTTTTAATTCATCCTTCAGCTTTGCTCTAGCCCAAGAACTGGCTGAGAAGAAGTCTCTCAGTTTCAGGGAACCTCCACGCATGCAGTGTAACATAAACGTTCAAGTAAATTTAAGAAAAATTAGAATGACATAACGTGCTATTGTTGTGGTAAATTAAGTCATGTGAAAGCTGTCTGCAAGTTCTGAAAGCATAAATGTTCAGCCTGTGGGGGAAATGGACATATAAGCTGGGTTAGTAGGTCTAGCAAGCCTACTAAAGACAATGCGGCATCAGCCCCTCATAAACCTAAAATGGTACAGGCAGCTGGTAAAAAGAAGAATTTTAAATATTCTCAACAGAAAGCACATGTGATTGATGGATCTCCAATTTATGACTCCGACAGCACTAGTTGTGATTCGGACGAGTTTAGCCATGACTCTGACGAGCTAAACTCACTCACAGCAAATGTAAACAGCAACAAGTTGATAGTTCATTGTTAGGCCATGAGTTTCCTCTTGAAGTTGGTTCTGGTTCAGATAAGACATTGTTGCCAGCAAGTTGGTGTCATAAGTACTTTAGTAACGTCAAGCCAGCCTTGTTTGGGCGCAGCTGGGTGTCGAAATTTAATCTGGACATGAATCAATTTTATGCAGTGTCAATTAATGATTTTAATGATTAATTAAGTTAAAAAAACGTTAGCGAATTTAGAAGACGATATTCATTTTGTTTCGAATGAATAAATATTTGCAAGATTTTCTGAACTATGTCCACTCGGTTTACGTACCTTTAAGGGACCGTTCATTATTTACCAACAGGGTGGACCGGCGAAAATGAGGGTGGGTCATGAAAATTTTTATATGAAGAGGAAAGGGGCAGGGGCTAAATTTTTTCGAGGTGCTATCAGGAGGGGAGTGGGGGTCATAAAAAACTGTGAGAAAGGAAGTGCACTATAAATTATCGAATGTTAATGTAATAAATTTATTTAGTTTAACACCACGTTTACTAACCGAGGAGATGCACCTCCCTAGGGGGGCGTGGAACAACTGCAGGGGAGGCGCGAGATGCTGCCAGATCAGAGGTGAACTTTTTTAAACGATGCATCGCAAAGTTCTCGCCAAAGAAAGACCTATACCTGCTATGAACTATTTTTTTAAATTACATTATTGTAAAGATTTTAAACATTACCAGTTATTCATTTTGTTTAAAAACATTACACAGCAATACAGTGTCGCATCGGATCACTCGGGAACACTGGGATTAACGGGGAGGCCCCCTCAAAAGAACTGTAAAAAAAAGGTTGTAGGGAAACGTTTTAAATTCACACCATTTCTTAAAAAGACGGTAGCTGCCCACACCCTCAAAAATTTGATGAGGATTTTTATGAAACTTACATACCTAAGTAGCAGGAAAAATGTTTCAAATTCAAGCATATTTCTTAAAAATACGGTAGCTGGACCACAGCGGAGAAGCTTACGGCACTACCCATCCCCCTTTACGAGAGAACCTTTTTTTTTAAAGGGGAGGGGGGGGGGGGCAAAAAATTCTCTCAACATCAAAAGGGGGAATCCATGATTTTTTTTGTATTGATGGTGGCAATTCGCCAGCCTACCCCCGTTGATAAATAATGAACGGTCCCTAAAGGGTTCAAGGCTAACATTAAACTGAAACCTGATGCAGTACCTAAATACTCTAAAGACCGACCTGTGCCTTTGGCTGTCAGGGTGAAAGACAGAAATCGACTGACTGGTTTGGGGGGATGTTATTAAGCCTGTGGATTGTTGTGCCTGGGCTACCCATGTTGTGCTTGTGTTCAAGCTGAACAGGGACATTCCTATTGTTGGGGACTACTCAGGCACATTTTATCCACAATTGGACATCGAATACCATCCCGTACATTGTGCATAAGCTTTGTTCAGTAAATTAGCTGGTTGTGACACCTTTTTAATTATTAATTTGTCAGATGCTTTTCTGCAAATTGAGCTAGAACAAAGAAAACAAGGAATACACAGGCAATGATTACAGACCAAATATGCCGGCTCAACCACCTGACACCAGCAATATCATCCAGTAGCTTCAACAGTTTATTCTCTCAAACTAAACCGACCTCCTAGATGCCCGGCAAAAGACATCAATGGTAATTAACTGTGAGAGGGAAGCCGCGGAGTTGGGTTGAACCCCAGAGATTGCTGCAGATCATTGTCAAGTTTAAACCTAACCAGAATAGTCTGTCGAAGTAGTGATAGCAGCAGGCAGTCAAAAAGAAAATGTGAGGCAGCCTCCTCAACACTGCAGCAAAAAGAAAGCAAAAGTATTGCATAAAGAATGTGCCCAGTTACACCTGTTGCCTATTCCTGCTGCCATTGACCGCGGTGTGATCACCGGACGTATGTCACACAGGGAACAAACGGCACAGAAACTTGACGAGCACGGGAGGTATAACCATGCCTGGTCAAATTATCAACAGCATCATTGCCATACTTGCTGCAATGGCCAGGGTTCCAGGACAGAGTAACGTATCCATGTATTTGGTCCTGAAATAGTTGCCATACAATGTCCAGAACCAGCCGATGGCTAATAGCAAACTGCTCAACACACTGCTGAAGAAAGCATATACTAGAAACAGTCGTACCAAACCGCAAAGAATGGAAGGGAAAAGTCCAAAGCAACATTCAGTGCCACAGAAATGGCTACCAAGTTACCACCTCACACACAAAAACTGATGGAGCATTTTGTAGGAAGCAACTTAACAGAGCTTCAAACTGGGAACAAAAACACCCACACCCCCTTCCCAACTCTTACGGTGAAAAAAGGCATCACAAAAACATCTACATCAAGAGGGTGAGGGTACGAACTGAAGACCTGTTCCACCTCTGGACACCACACCCAAGGACATGATGGTGACATGAAGAATGGATGCACAAAGCCACTCAGATGTGAATCCATAAGGAGAGAGAGACCTAATCCCGCAGTGCCAAGACTGGCCTGGGCCAATGGCCCCACAAGGCAGTAGTCACATAAAACTCTGCCAACAACATCATTTGCACCCCCATTCAAGTTATGGAGACAAAGTAGTAACAGAAGTTCAGCAGCACGAAGGCGAACTTACATCTCACCTGACTCCACTTGAAGGGCAGGAATGTGAGTCGATGGCAGGCCTCCTGTGACAACACGCAAACACTCACTAACTGATAGTTGGAGACTATCAGTCGTCCGACGCGAACCAGCAAAGAATGCCACATGAAAATCCACGCAAGGGTGACCATAGGCACGAAAAAAGGAGGAGGCAACAGAGTACCTGGCCACAAGCATACTTTGAGACACCATATTGTGAGTCCGCAGCCTGCCGGTAATATTGCTCTTAACAGCAGAGACCAAAGGCAGATCCAGGAATTTATGGTGGGGGGAGGCGAAGATGCCTTGAAGACTTTTTTTTTCTCATTGCGGGTGGTGATTGTGGGATGGGCGGGCTCCCCCCCCCCCATCTTGGGCCCAAAGTGCTATTAAGTGTACACTTTTTGGATGAAAGGGTCAGCTTTTATAAGCTTTATGTGATATGGGGACAGGAATAGACCATGCTCCTCCAAAAGATCACTGGCTTGCTTTACTACTCACTCCATGACACCAATGGGTACAATGTCAGCTCCTTCGAGCCAAACAGCAATGTCATTTGCATATGCATTGGTGTGTTGGCCTAGCTCCACAAGGATATCATTGATGACCACAACAAAGAAAATAAGACTAAGACAGCTCCCCAGTGGAAGGCCTCGATCAGTCTCTAGGAAATCAGTCTAGAAACTTCCCACATGGGTAACAAAAGAACGTCTGCCAAGAATTGCAAGGCTTGCTTGAGAGAGCTTTACCCAGATATGACATCAATTAATGTGGTTGTGTAGGTTCAAGGTAAGTAATCACCCCTCTGAGAGGTGGGAAACCACAATGACATCAATATGGCAAGCAAAATAATAAATTTTTGGCTAAAAATTACAGCCTTGGTCCTAAAAAACGGACGAAAACGTAATTAAAACATGGCTACATGGTTTAGCAGCTCACTGGTGGAGCAACAATGAATTGCTATGCCATGTGACCATGTTTTAACTACGTTTTCATCTGTTTTTTTTTTAGTGACCAAGTTTGTAATTTTTAGCCGAAAATTATGATTTTGCTTGCCATATTGATATCATTGTGGTTTCCACATGTCAGGGGGTGATTACTTACCTTGAGCGTTACCCAGACTCCCAGAGACTGGAGAGAGTACATAATGCACTCAGTCATCACAGTGTCATAGGCAGCCCGGATGTATAGAAAAACCACCAGAACTACGTTACCATGTATACACGCCTCTCGAATACCTGCTTCTATAGTACAGAATATCATCCTGCGCACTGCGACTTTCCTGGTAACCAAATTGGAAGTTTGGCAGACTGAATGTACAAACTAGCTTGCGCACCAAAATACGTTCATATAGCTTATGCACACACGATGTAAGAGCAATAGGGCAGTAGCCAATCAGAGACGAATGATCTTTACCCCACTTCCCTACTGGGGAAAGGATGGTGAAGACGCAGGATGGAAGAACTTTGCCACCATTAAATAAATCCTGAAAGTAATGCAGCAATTCATGTTGTACCTACGTTCCGTTAAGACAGAGTAACTTAACGGAACTTAGGTTATGCTATCAATGCCTGCTGCTCCATCCACTGGACACAAGGAAAGAGTAGAAGAGAACTCTGACAACACCACAGGAAGGTCTCTCAAGCCAGTCATGAACACTAATCTTTGGGCATGGGCATTGTGGCAGATAGAAAACTTCAGAAAATCGTTCATTGAAGGCATTAGCCATGTCCTTCCCACGAAGCGCCAGGCCTTCAAAATGTCACACATCTCACGAAATTCCAATATACATGAACCGGCACAGATCAGAAAGGAGGTGTGCCATTGCTGATAGGCCCTTCTGTGTTACCTGAAAGCCACAGTTCACGCTGGGGTCCACCAAACTGGAAGCACACTTTTCCAGCACGACCGTGCTGCCAAATACGCCACTTGTCAAGCCAGTGACCGAAAGTCTCATGCTTAATCATCAGGCATTCTGACGATCTCTGGAAAACTGTCTGCCTCACTCCAGATGGAAAAAAAATTATAATTGGCAAATTATCATGCCCTTGGAGATCATCAGAGACCTTAACACCGAATAAATTGACCAGCTGCCTACTACACGGAAAGAGGTCCAAGACAAATCCTTTTATAGTACCACCATTCCACCGTATATAGGTTGGGGAGCCGTCATGTATCAAGTTTAATGAGGACGTTTAATGAGGAAGACTTCAATGAGGCACCTTCCAGATCACCAAAATCCGGACATTGGAGAGAAGACTGCTAGACAGGCAGCTGAACTCCGGGACGAAGACGTTGACATTAAAGAGCAAACGAACCTCTTGTAAACCAAGGATGTCCACATGATTATACAATTTGCTAATGTCTCCAATCTTGTTGGCCAAGCCTCTGATATTCCAGGAGCTTATAGTAAGTGGGATTAGGAAGGCGATAGTAAGCTGCTCTTGTCATCACCTTTACTTCTCGAGTCGATAGAATCAGACATACAATGCTGACTGCTAACAAGGACGATTTGATTCACCTCACTCATGCTCAAAGACGTGTCACTCACCACATACATTATCACATAGCTCCTGTCCACACTCAACGGAAATTCAACGGAATTCATTGCGACTTCCTATGCGCAGCTCCCTTCGTCACACACTACGTCACATACTTTGTCCCAAACAGGATCACGCACTGCATTTGGATCACTACATAATACACTGAGAGCATGACTGGGACAACGTGTCAACAGCCAGAGACAAAACTTGAAACTTGTTCAGAGCTCAATGGACGCTGCCTCCTGATATCTATTTTTTTTTCCAGAAAATTCTTATTCTTCCCCAAGCATTGTTCAGCGGGGAGATGTTGTTTTTTGATTACGGGAGCTTGGCACTACACCACTCCCATCTGCCCCACCAAAAAATACAAGCATCAACCATCAGGTAAACAGCAAACAAAGAGGAGACTACTTCAATGCAAACGGAATGAAACTATACTACTACTATTCCAAGGTCTTTGGAAGGAAACAATCATTACTAGGTCGTCATTAGTTCCACTGACGATAAAATGAAGCGAAGCGATAAAACAAAGCTTCAGGTAAAACAGCAAACGCTATTGTTAGGTGAAGCACCAAAGCTATTGTTGCATTAAAGTAATGGCGGAATACATTAAAAGCAACGCAAATGGCGTCTGAACCTTAAATGGCAACAAGTTGAAGATTTGCGTATTTTAGTACAGAGTCTGGAAACCAAAAATACTTACCTAAGTAAGTAATTCTAATAATTGCTATTTACACCCTTAAGTTAAGAATATGAAACTTAAGAGACGAAAGAAAAAGTGAAAATAAAAGACCAACTAAATAGAGCTACAAAAACAACGAATAGAAATTTCTCTGTAAACGATCACTAAGAATCTATTTAGGCCCTATTGACGATCTTAAAAAAAAAACCGACTGCCCGAAGCAGATACAACTACTTTCATGCTCAATATAGGATGGCTGTTGCAAGACGAGGTTTATGCAATGGTACACCATTAGTTATTAGAGCAATTTTTAAAATGTCATATTTGCTCAGGTTTTAACTCTATACTCCAAAATCAAAACCAAGAATTGCGTTAGCCCCCACAGAATGATTCAATCATTCAAATTTATACTTTAATTAAAAGAAAAACACTTCAATAAAGAGGTGGGGGGGGGGGGGTATAAGGGAAGAGACAGGGTGCTTCCCACCACCCCGTCCCTCTAGTGGGAGAAAAATAGTCGAAGAATCAGTACAACAATAAAAAATAAAAAGGGGACTGCAGGGGAAGTACTGATTGATTGAGCAAAGCATACGAAAATCAGTGTTTGTTAGCTAAGACTTGCGCTATTTGGGTTAACTAAGCATAGGCAGAACCGGTATAAGTCTTATTGAATGACCTGTATTTAGTTCCTAAATTCTGCCTTTCGAAGTCCAGTTGAAATGTTAAATATTGGAAAACAAAAACGAACTTGTTTGATGTTTAAGGTAGGGTTTACCTGACCGAAGTCAAAACAGCAAAGGAACACAAATAAACTTTCCTCTAAGGTTTCAGATGCTGCAGTGTTGCTGTACTGTTTAGTCCCGTGAAACCTTACTGCTGTAGTCAAATGTTTTAACCATGTTTACTTTTGAACACGCTATAGTTTGTTCCACATTATGTTTGCAGGAAACTGACTGTATTACGCCACGTTTCCTTGCACTATGAGTGCAAAAACATGTGGATATTACTCTTGCAGGCTCTACGCAGTTACTATTACAGTCTAGAGTGGTATATTTACGTGTTTTTAGCACTCGTGTGGAAGGAAACGTGGCAGCATACAGCCAGTTTCCTGCAAACATAATGTGGAACAAACTATAGATCAGCTAATGATAGGTGCATTCTACTTGGCTAAACGACATCACTGGACAATGTTTAAAAACCAATCATCTTATTGTGCTTAGCACAGCTCTACATGTAATTCAGGGTTCGTGTGACCCTTGAAAACCTGGAAATTTCCTAGAAAGTAATAATAAAATTCCATGCCAGGAAAAGTCGTTGAAACTCTTGGAAAATAATATATGTATCACCAGTAGGGTGATGAACGGAAAATAGACGACTTGACTGGAGAACACCGACAAATTTAGCCCAGAAAGTAGTCGGTGTGTAGCCTTACATCATTATTCCTTTGTTTCGGCATCAAAAGTTTTGAAAGTTGGGCTCTGGTTTTAATTGTATATACTGTATAATGGTTGGGTACAGCAGTAAAGTTTCACGTGGTCTAAACAGTACTGCAACACTGCAGTATCTGAAACCTTACAGGAAAGTATATTTGTGTTCCTTTGTTGTTTTGACTTCGGATCAGTTAACCTTACCTTAAGCATCAAACGAGTTCGTTTTTGTTTTCTAATTCGTGATACTTTGACATACAAACGAAACAACCTATACACAAAACAATATAAATAATCTTCAGTCTACATCTTGCAGCTGGTGTTTGCTGATTGGCATTGTTGCATAATAACAATGTAAAACAATCAGTCTGATCGTTTAGAGCTCCCTATAACCCCTGAACTATACTTGACTAATTAGAAAAGACCTTATGAAAAGGGAACATCTACAGAGCAGTACCTCTAAAATGAGCTATAAGAATTAGCTATATAGGACAAACAGTTTCATCTGTAGAGAGCGTAGCAGAAACGTGTCATTCGTACCAAGAACCAGTCAAAAACCAATTTCATGGTTTCAGCTCAGCTCCAGGTATCCGATTTGTTTCGGGGATTTTAATGAATTTTGGCATGCTTGTTGACCAAGTCCAACAACATTTATGTACTAAATTTAATCGAAAAATAATCACAACAGACAGTGGAGATATAAAGCATCAAAATTTCGGCTTTAACATGGGAAGTTTTGAGGTCAAACCTTACGGTAGTAACCCTTTACTAATAAATAAACAATGTTGTTGGAGCACGCCCTCTGACGGGATACAGGCCTTCCTCTCAAGAGTTACGGCTCGCTATGTGGCACAGTTACACACGAGCGAGACAAGTTCTCCGAAAAGAAAATCGTTAACACTTGTGGATCACGGCCGAGACCTTGGCCTAGCAATGGAATCCGATGAATAGAGCGATGGGAAGAGAAAGGTAGACAGAAAAGGAGCGCGAAATCATTAATACACTATTGAAGTATAAACGTTGTTTGCGGCAGTAATACAAATAGAGGAAACAGTGCACGGCAGTCCCCCCCCCCCTCTGCTCCCCGCATCGTTGAAATTAATTTTATTCACATGGTGCAGGAAAAAAAAGAAACATCTCCCTCCCCTCCCTCACCATGTTCAGTCGTTCATCCCTGGCGTTGTGTAATTTGGTTACTACCCTGAATCCTTGGTGTTCGTTGCTATTTAGCTGAATTTGAGGCGCGCGCCAGCCTGGGGCAGCTCGTTTGAGATTTCACGCTTAAAAATTCTTATGGGCCTTGTTTGGTCCATCTAGTTGAGGATGTGAGTGGTGAAGCCCTTATTCCACAACCAGGGGCGTACTGGGAGGGCTATCCCTTGGAGAAAAGGCCCCTTGGGGAAACACCCCGTTTTCTTGAATGGCCAGTACGCCCCTGCCCACAACAAAAAGGTTGCATGGGAGCAGCACGAAGAAGAAAGGTCTATTGTTCTGGCAGAAAGATAATACGCGAGGATTAGCCGCTGGCCCTCTTCGGCTTTGGCGTAGCGGCCAATCTGGCTCACAAACAATCGTCCGGCACGCGCTGGTCCGAGACGAATTTAGTGTGGTAATATGAAATCAGTATTAGCCCTTACTGCCCATGCCAAAGTAGATGTGTTTTTTTTAAAGTTGAGTCAGAGGCGGGATTCGAACCGGCATTCTATTGGTTTTTGCCATTCAGTAGGCGTCCAATGTATTGCCGTTAAACAGCAGCCGTTCAGCAGGTTAAACTGCTGATCAGAAGGTGTTTCATGATGGAAAAAAAATTGAAACTCACCCCTGAGGATTGTTCACGAGCAATAACTTAAGGGCCCTTTACCCGCATGGGTGTGCGCAGGCATGTGTGTGTGTGTAGGAGGGGGGGAGGGATACAGCATTGCCCCTGCCCTTTTAGAAAAATGGTCTCTTTGTTAATTATTTCTTGGCGCTGACTTTTGCAAAATAATAATAAAAAAAAATTACGCGAAAACCTGTTGGAAAATAATTGCGCAAACAAATTTTAAGAACTCAAATATTTTTATGCTTTTCAGTCGTGTGACGGTGCCTGAGAAACATCAGTTCAACTTTCCATGGCTTAAATTATAGTGTACGCTTAAAAATATCTGTTACTCCCGAAACTGATTATGCTCTTTTGGCAAAACTTCTGGGTCTGTACACGCCACTGTCCATACTCGTTCATGGAAGGGTGGTATTCGAAAGGTCCTTATGACCCCCCTCCCTTCCCCTCAGAAACAGGTACTATGGATTTTATGAAAAGTTCAAACCATTAATTTTTCCTGCCGGTAGAATAGAATATTAAAACAATCAGTTACCTTACTTGGTTCAGTAATAACACGGTAGAAGAAAACTGAAAATATACTCTGTAACGTGAGCAATAATACAGGAAAATATATCAAAACTAAGGTATGTTTTTTTTTATTTTATGTATGTCATTAAAAACCTATGATATGCGTGTACCTCTACTCCTCTTGAAGCAAGGCACCTACCATGATGGGAGTAGCACCGAATGAAAGATAATTAAATTGCGCAACCGTTGGGCCTATTTTTGTAGCTGTAACTGGATTTTATAACCCAGAAATACGCGAAAAACACTGAAAAAATAACGTCAAAGTTTTTTTTTTACCCTCATGACATTTGTTCATGACGTCATAGTTATTCGTGCAAAGTTCATTGTGGCTGTAAAAACCTTTCCTGATAAAACTATGACGTCATGAGCATGCTGAGGTAACTACAATTGGTTTGCGTCGAAAAAAATCAGTTTGTCGATTTTGTGATGCTCTTGGAATCAAAGAAATTGCATGAAGCATGGATCGACGCCAACAGAAACGCTACATATCATAATATGTGGATCTCAACTATAAAGGACGACATATTTTACACCATACTACATAAAAAAAAAAAAACTTAAAATTGGTTTTGCTTCAAGTGATTGATGCACGGAAAAAGGCAGACCTGTAAGGGTTTAAGAGGAAATCAAACATTCCGTTTTTGAAACACGGAAGTGCGTGGATTGAGCGAGCAATTTCCACATAAACTAAACCTTTTCAGTGAGTTTCTCGCTTCTGTCACAATCTTTCATTTACTCTCACCTTCGTAGGGGCTTACTCCCGGAGGAGTAGACAAACAAACGTGCATACAAACAAACAAATCGTATGTTCTGAATGATGGAGATAGAATGCAGGCGTGCTGAGGAATATGATTGACGAACTGTGAGCAAAAATTGCAATTAGTTTGCGTCGAAATAATGAGTACATCGGTTTTGTGATGCTCTTGGAATCAAAGAAATTGCTTGAAGCATGGATCGATGCCAATGGCGTGAGCGAAGCGAATTAACGATATGGCTAGTTTATTTAAAGGAAGCTCCCTGACTAGCTTGTCTCACACAGTATCACGCAAACACCAAAAATTTATACTTCTGTTGTATTGTAATGTGTTGTATTATAGAAGGCAAGTTAGCCAGGTGGCTTCTTAAAAAAAATATGCAACTCCACAAATTAATTCTGCTACTTTACAAAAGGGCGTAGTTGAATTTAGAACACCACCAATGAACGGCCGAAAAATTTAAGAAATTGCATGAAAGCACAAAGTTTTCCGTAACTACACCAGTACTACTGTAAGTGAAGATTAAAATAAATGTTAGTGCTCAACATTTGATTCGTCGAGCAAGAGCTCTAGTCAGTGGCCCACCAAAGAATTTTATTTGGAGTAAGGAAAGCCAAAAAAAAAAAAAAATGGAATTCAAAATGGGGTCGAAGGATTCAGCTAAGAGTCTATAAGGAGGAGGGGTGGGGGTGCTTTAAAGTCCCCCCCCCCCGTTCCCTGCAAGACAATTAATCTTCAGCAGTTTTAGCACATCTGATACTTTTAAAAACCCTTCAGAATTTGTTCAATTGTTAAAAATACCTTATTTGTCTATTTCGCCAAATTTTACTCTAACTTCGGATCTTGAGGGTACTCCCCCATCCAGGAGGGGAAGGGGGCGGGGGCGTGGTGCCACTGGTTCAAGTTAGCCCCGTTAAGTGAGACGTATACACGAAGCCACGAAAAAATTAGGTAGGAAAGCACTCGCTCGCTAGGCTGATAGGTGACAAGACCGGACTTCATTTGGTGAGAAAAACAGGCCAAACATCTCGGAACACTACGCACAAAATTAAAACAACACCGTAAATACGGAAATTTTATTTTCGTAATCGTAAAACCGCGTGATCATTTATGTCATCTATTAGATTTATTTCTGGCTTAATTTACAGTGTAAAGTCCTTACGGCGCCTTCATGTGCATAAACATCTCAATTGGCATTACGTTGACGAAACACCGGCAGGAAGCTAGAATGCAAATTTTATGCTGGAAGGGCGTGGAAGCTAAAATGCAAATTTTGTGCTGGGAGGGTGTGGAAGCTAAAATGCAAATTTTGTGCTGGGAGGGCGTGGAAGTTAAAATGCAAATTTTGTGCTGGAAGGGCGTGGAAGCTAAAATGCAAATTTTGTGCTGGGAGGGCGTGGAAGCTAGAATGCAAATTTTGTGCTGGGAGGGCGTGGAAGCTAGAATGCAAACTTTGTGCTGGGAGGGCATGGAAGCTAGAATGCATACTTTGTGCTGGGAGGGCGTGGAAGCTGGAATGCAAATTTTGTGCTGGGAGGGCGTGGAAGCTAGAATGCAAATTTTGTGCTGGGAGGGCGTGGAAGCTAGAATACAAATTTTGTGCTGGGAGGGCGTGGAAGCACATCACCAGTTCTTGTAATTAGTTTAATCTAAACGGAACAACGTAAAGGCATTATGAAAGGTGGGAGCACGTCACCCACGTGGAAATCGCTGGCTCAATCCGCTCCCCCACTCTTCCCCGTCACGTAATTTTTAATGCAAGTTCAAGCTCTCTTCCTAGGTGCATGTGTAAAAAAAAAAAAAGTGGCGTTTGGTAACAGTTTTTGCAATACAGTATCACAAAACTTTTCGTTTTTACGCTGTGTATTTTTTTTTATATGTTTGGAAAAAAATTTATTAGGACGCCGAAAGCAACAACATAACCGAACATTCTCAATATGTGCTTCATTGTCCTCCCACCCGCCTCCTCCGCCCCGGCCCTCAAAAAATAAAAATTGTTGGTTATGAAATTAAAATCGACTTTGCATCGATTGGGACTAACTATCATAAACCAGTGTGTTGAGGAGACTTAAAGGCAGGTTGGTCACCGAAGGGAATGAAAGTCTGCAGAATCTAGCACCATCTAGAACTATCTAGTGCTACCTTGCACTTAACTTGCATCAATGAAAGGAATGCACAACGCCATTTCTTTTGAAGAAACAAACAAGCCGAACACCTTTTTAATTATTGAGTGAAAGTTTAGTAAGTCCTCATAGACCTGGGAGCAAGCTGTAAAGAATAACGATATCACTGCCTCTGGATGGCACCACGCTAGATGCTTTATATTTTCCGCTTGTTAATTAATCAGTCTTTAAAGGTACATTCATCTCAGCTTCATGGACACATGGCTTTCCTGTTTAGCTTAGTTTTTCAACATTACTTCAGACGCGTGTAAATGTTGCAAAGGCATTCACTTTCCCATTTTTTCCCCTCGTGAGAAACGGTTTTGCTACATTCACTCTAACCTACGTAAATGTTGCAAAAGCTATTTTGCGCAGGATGCTCGAATAGAGGGAGAAGATATGTTCTTTTAAGTGGTCTTAATCCTATTTCACGTGGTTTGTTTGTTTTTTTGTGTGTGTAAAACTTGCAAAACTAAAAAGAGTCTGAATTTCGTTGTTATTTCTTGTGAGCCTCTGGCTTTCCAGTCTTCAATCATTATTTCACGTTTAAGTGTTCCATTCGTTTCACTTGGAGGATGACGCGGCAAATAAGCGTCCCTCCAGTGGCGATTGGAAAGTGTTTGTTCATATGTATATATGCACGTGTTAAATGCTGCCTACGGACGTTTCCTTTTGGCCGTGTCAGTCTGGCTCAGCGGTAGGGCCTTGGCCTTTGGTTTCAAAAGTCCTGGGTTCGATTCCCCGCTCAGGCAGTCTGACATAAAAGTCCAAAAGGCAACGTAAATAGGTTTGTATCTGTATTTAGTTAAGAGAGGAAATAAAAGTAAACAATAAGTTTCTCTTCAGTAAAGTATCTTACTTAAAGGCACGTTTCTTTCTGCAAAAGTTGTTTTCGTTATTTTTGCAGTATTATTGAGAGGAATATTGTAATGACATACATATATATATATATTTTTACAACATAGCAATGACAACAGCGCCTTATTTACTGCGGATTCGTACCTGGAGCCAATCGAGTTAGGTGCAAGGGCCACTGGATACACGGAAGTAAAAACAACGTAGTTTATCAAGCCACTGCTGTAAGTGCGGATTTCTTGAACCTAAAAATGCTCAAGTTTTTGTACTTGTGGGCAGCTGCTGCAGTTTTCAGCCAGTGGAATCTTTTCTTTTCCCATTTACAACTTTAAATATATGTTTTGCAGCGTAAGGGCTTGGACAAAACAACGATTTTTTAGGCCTAAGAAAGCCGCTCTCACAGCATCGTCTTGACCTGTTCTTGGCTAAAGACGCCGTTGTTTTTTACCTCCATTATTATCCAGTGTCCCTTGCAGCTAACTCAATGCCCGGTTCCAGATGCTAGCTCCGTTGCTAATATGACGCTACTGTTTCTACTCTATACATTTTTTTTTTTACAATAATAAAATTGGAGTTGGGTGTCTCATACAGCGAAGCGAGCGACTCGGCTAGTTTATAATAAAACGATTTAAATTCGGAGCTGGCCTAGTGTACTGAGAGCAGCACTGTTGCACCATGTACAGCTGTTCTTTTGTGCTTACTTTACTGTACTTTATTTGAGATTGTACTGCTGCGCCGTACAGGTGTGCACCGATGAAACATTCTACGGCGGCGCGAAGATAATTTTTTTTTTTTTTTGCGGTGGTGCACGTCGCGATTGATTTTTGGCGGGCGGCGTGGTTTGGCGAATACCTCAACTTTTGCCCTTGCTTGCGATGGTGACCAATTTCAGTATAGTTTCCATACCCAGACATGTACAAAATTTACAGTTTTTTTCTCATAGTAATCTTTAATGATGTAGCACTTTTTTGTAGGATATCAGGTAACATTTTGTTGTTGTTTGTAACATGCTACATAGCAATTTTTGAGACATGGTAGCATATTTCCAAATTCTGATCTAGTCACACTGAGACCAACTTCTTGTATGTAAACTGGGTTTGACGAACTTGCGTGATTCGCTCGTCAGTTTTGCTGGCGGCCAATACACTGAAAGTAAAAATTCTGCCCTAGCCTAAACTCGATCCTGCATCAGAGTCTTCTAGCTCCATACACCAACGAATTTGCTTAGCGATATACCGGTACATAAAATGCAAGTTATGTGGATGCATTTGTTAGCACAATAAGTATTCAAGCTGGGAGGTGGAATCCAATGCTTCTCCTTCCAAGCGGACCTCTTTATGCTTATTTTCGAACAAAATAAAAACACCCGAAAGCACGATAACAACAATGGAGTAAAAAATAAACATTCGAAAAAAATTACGTAACAAGAATACGACCTTGTTTATTAATAATGGCAAAAATGGAACGTTCGCTAGGTTTGTGATGAGGTGTTCACTCGGTCATCTATAATTTGCTCCGAACGAAAGAGAAACTTTTCAAAGATGACCCGACCATTGCGTGATGGTGAAAACACAAACAAGTACGCATCCGAAATCGGGTACAAAGTTTAACGACCACGTCCAACAACCAAGGTAACGAACAAATTTGTAAAGTTGCCAGAAACGATATTTCGACTTCAGCGAATTTGAAGGTCACTAACCAACCAGTTCCTCCTTAAATTCGATTTTTTTGTAGCACGAAAAGGATTGCTTCGGTCAAAGAAACACAAATTGACAGAGACCAACGAGTGCGGACAGTTCATCCCAAAGATCGTTCCTGGACATTTCGTTCCCATTTTTAAAAATTATTATTTCGTATTCCAATAATATGTGCTCAAATCGAAATACTGCAATGCTGCAATATTTTTTTCAATTACTTTTCAGTTTTTCAAATTTGTAAATTGTAAATTGTTGCAAAAAATGCTAAGGCATAAAATTGAAGAGTTAAAGCTTCATTAAAAACTCACTATATTTAACGAAATACGGGAAACCAATGTAAGGCATTCCAGAAAGCATTCAACGTTTTCTAGTCTTACAGTTGTCTCAAAATCTTGGGACTCTCATGTTCTAATTTTTCATTCGTTACGAATGGGCGAATTATCTCCTACTAAATTTATATGAATGCCTGGCACTCAGAATAAGCGCTAAAAACGAATAAGGTGAATGCACTTCGTTTTCCAACTATGAGGCTGAGTGCTCGTCCTTTTTTAATGAAAAAAGTAAAAATAAAAGCGTCTTTACGTGCGGTCAAGGACAAGAAATTAATAAATATTTTTTTTAGGTTTATCTGTATTGCTAATCGACTAATCCCTGAATAGACAAGGTGAAATATAAGTTACGAGGCTGGATGTAGAAGCAAGGTGACTTCAATATTTTTCACTGCAGATGTGACGTAACCAATTGATATGGCGCGATACTGATGTCGACGGCTCACCGTAGAATGCCGAATACCTTAAAGGGACTTCGTATTACGAGGGGGTGCATGGCTACGTCAGACAGCTCTCGAACGGCCGATTCTTGTCACTCTTACTATTTTTGTAAATATATTTTCTTCTCATTTTAATGTTAAAAAGGGTAGAAATTCATGAAGAATTTTTTTTTGTTATTGTTAACGTAATATTTCGTAGTATTCCATTTGGTCGGGATGAGCATTTCCTAAATTTCGCGATCACATTTTCACAATAAGTGCAAAAAAAAAAACCGACACCGAGTTCTTCCATTCCATCACGCACAAACTCAAACTAATTAAACAAGTTAATTATACCACACACATAAGCTAATCCAAGCGTCGTGTCATTCACTGCATCGTATATAATAATTTATTAATATATTAATACTCTATTACTATTCTATTAATATAATATATTAATCTAACATTAATAAAAGAGTTACAATTAAAAGAAAAATTCAAATAATATAGTACGTGAGAAAAAAAATGCGGTGTTGGTCTTTGGGGCCGTTCAAGTATTACGTCATCAAGAAATTGGCCATTTTTACCCCCGCCCTCGTCATCGATCGTCATCAATTGGTCAAATCTCCCCCCCCCCCCCCTCCAGTATTACCATGATGGTGTTCTACCTGGAAAATCGGGAAAATTCAGGGAATTTATCAAGTCTGGAAAAGTCAGGGAAAAATCAGGGAATTTCATAAACATATACTAAACAGTCAATTTCAACATTTTACGGAAAGTTTTTTTTTTCTCTGCAGGGTGTCCCAAAAGGCGGGGGTCAGCCAGGTCGTATACCCGGGTGGTAAACCGAGTGTTCATGCTGATATATCGGTGATTTTTATCTTTGTCCATCATAGGAAACGATGATGGTTTATCATCAGCATAAACAAAGATAAAAATCCCTGGTATATCGGCATGAACACCCGGTATATGACCTGGGTATAATACCTGGGTGACTCCTCACTTTCGGTACACCCTGTATAAAGAATAGCCATTTCTTTTTTCTTTTTTTACTTCTAAAACCTTCATTTTATTACAGTTAAAACTATCACGTTCTTTTTGCTTCATTTCTGATAAAATTCATTAGACCTAAGTAATATTGGAGGTTGCGTTTTAAGTGAGTTTCTAGTCTTGTTTTCATTTTGGTATTGCTGCACTTTACCAATATCAGTTAGGGCATTGGAATTTTTGACTTAGCAAAGCAGTGCGATATAATTATTGCGATTTGAGTGAGATGTTAAAAAAAATTAATGTTCGTTAGTCCTGTAATGTAAACCTCCTTCGACCAACAAAAAAATCATGGACAATTTTCAGTATTGGTCTGGAAAACATGGAAAAATCACGAAATTTCATCTTGAAATTTTCAACGCCACCCTGATTACGTCATTTCTAACTTGATCCCCCCCCCCCCAGATCACGTTATACTTTAACGTCCCCGTTTCACATGAATATTAACTCGTTTCGTGCAATACTAACTTAATTTCCCGAATCTTTCACCAAGCTACGTTTCATGAGACGTTTTCAATCCATTTTCCGCAATTATCATCGATACTCGTGCAACCCCATTTCTTCGAAGAAGCACAAAAAAGAAAATGTAAGAGCTTTAAAGAAAATATATATATGTAAAAACCTGTTTGTTGTATATCACGATTCTTCATCGTTTTGAGCATTCCTCACCACAAAAATAGTGAACGAAATATAATATTGCGTACAACAGTTTAGACAATTCAAACAAATTTCATTGTTTGGTATACTTGTTTTCCGCTAGACATTTGCACCCATCGGCCATAAAAACATCTCTTTTTTTTTTCAGAAGTTCACGTATTTTTTTTCCAAGAGCGAATGTTTATTGCTTTTAAGGAAATCGTGCGAAACATAATGTTCGCAAATTAATTGGAAACAGAATTTTGCTTGACAACGTCAGCTAGTGGAGACGTTTATTATTTTCGAAACGTATGAAACGTGTATAGGCTTCAAACCGTTTGAAATTTCTAAATTCTTTTTTTTTTAAATTGCGTAAAGCACTGTATACAATATTATTCTTTTTATATTTAAGAACGTTAAAAAAATGCCAATTACCATATTACGATATTGTAAATACAATCATCGGATGCACGATTTTTAACTGTAAAGCAGTATAGATCGGGTTTTTTTTCCCTAAAATTGACTGAAACTTCATAAATTCAAAGAAGTCAATGTTTCATCAACTTAAATGGTCGTTTTTCTGCACCAAAATTAACTAAAAGTTTCATACATAAATCAAAATAATGCAGTAGTAAATTAATACACTAAACTCCTGAACAAATGAGAATAAAGGCATTGCATTAATCCTAGGGCGCACTTGAATGATCGCAAACGCGGAATTTTCCGTGATGGAATTAGGCCTAAACACCCTCCCTGTGCAGAAGTGAGATTCGAATTATAACTTTGTTACGGCCCACCCCCTCCTACCCATTTTTTTTTTATCGAATTAATTTTAACAGACCATGAGCGTTTAAAAGGCAATTTACGCTATTGTCATCCTCAGTGCCGAACATGAAACATCTACTGAGCCTTTATTTTCGTCACCATTGCAGATCATCGTATGTAATGGGACGGCGTATGGTCTGTACTGGCAATTAACATGAAGGCAAAGTAGATGTTGCCCTGAGATGACATCGCATCTGTCTATCTTTCTTCTACATTAACACTGGCGATAGTAAGGGTCAGCCTAGGGTCTCTGTGTTAAACTCTTAACTTTGAG
>JAHWFP010001320.1:0-23040 GCA_023313725.1 Lithobius niger | reverse complement strand
TTATGTAGCACTGCTTGGTTTGCCTTCACATAATCAAGTTAATCGCACCGAATAATACTTTGGACGTAAGTATAGCAATCTTCAAGTTTTCATCTAACTTTCAAACTCTTAGTCTGTGCGATTAACTTGGTTAATAGGATTAACCTTCGTGTTCTTTCCCTGGTTGAATGATATCACTACTTTCAAATGCCAACCCTTTCTGGAAACTTGGTGGTTTCTCTTACACCACTTTTGGTTTTGGGTGGATATCATAACTTTCATAGGACTGTCAACGTACCAACGGTCACACCGTCTTAATTTTTTTTATGGGAGAAATTTTTTTCTATAAATTTTAACACTTATATTTAATCGTATGTAGTCATGTACATATAAAATTCCACAATAACAGGATCAATAACAATTAATATACAATATTATCTGCTTGGCGGCGACACACTAGCATGTGTCTAGATTAACCAGCAAACTTAGCGCATAACCAATACATACTGCTTAAAAATATTTTCTCAACGCGATTGGCTCAGGATCTGCATTTTGTTTCCTGCTCTTCCTTCCAGCAAAATTGTTTCTTTCATGGTCGTGGGCAGGGCCGTAGCTAGCCCCCTTGGCGCCCAAGGCGAGCCAACTGAGTGGTGCCCCCTCTCCGCCCGGCTGCCTATTTCAAGAAAAAAAAAAAAAACTTTAAGGAAAGTTCCATTGAGGCTTGCCTAACTAAATACTAAAGGAATTGAACCTGCACTACGGAATTGAAAGGTTGAAGACAACGAACGTTAACGAATTAAAAAAAAAAAAAAAAAACTCGCGTGTTTTTTATTGAACAAACATGATTTCATGATAATTGTGGCTTAACAATTGATCAAAAAATCTCAATTAAGGTTGAGAATAACGGATGAGAATAAATTATTTCGTTACAACAAACTACAATAAGTATTCAAAATAACTAATTCAACCGTCATCAAAAGATTTTTATTTTCCGATTTTGGCTTTTTTTCGGGCCTCCACTTAAGAAGCAAGAAGCAAATACAGTGAAGTATGCCTCTATGATTTTTTTTATTTCAGTTTTCGGTTATCGGATCATTAAAGAAAAAACGAATAATCGGTTAACAAAACATCTGGAAAATGCGAAGCGAGCACTAGACCAAGTCCGAGCAAGCACGACTCTTCTTACATCGTTATGAACTTAGGTGCATTGCCATCCGTTAAAAAATATATTTGTGCGCCATCCACTAACAAGGTTGCACGGTCGGCATGAGTTCGGTGAGGCGCCCCCAGGAAGGCGGCGCCCTAGGCGGCTGCCTTGCTCGCCTTACCCTTCCTACGGCCCTGGTCGTGGGGCAGATATTCAGTTGGATTCGTGTACCGTAAAAAAAACATTTGCAACCTTTGCAATAAATGATACCCTGTCTTTCAGCGAACCACCTATTTGCAACACTTAAGCATGTTTAATCAACTGTTGGATGAAAATACAAACAATGGTTACAACAATAATTCTGCACTTACGCGCCACCTCAGGGCCACGTGCTTCTAGCTGCAAGCCCCATTTTAGAAAAAGGCACTTCCCATATGACGCTTTACCTGTCTGCCGAAATTTAGATTTGGCAACTTTCTCTAGTGAGCTGTACAAGTGTCTTTATACCCTATGAGATTGAACATGGGAGCCAGCGGATTAGCTAGTTATTAGCTAGTTACTAGTAACACAAATCAACTTTATTGAGGGTACTTTTTCTCCATAAAGAACACATTCCAACATTTTAATGTTGAAGTTTTCTTTGTTACTTGACCCAAGACACCTGATTCAAACGATTAACAAAGATTTATACCGTATGGGGAATTTACAACAGTATGCTGAAATCGGGTAAGAGCTTGTTTCAATTAAAAGACACAGCCTGTTATTGAAGCCGCCTTTTTTTCATCAACAATTAATCTTTTAACTATCGGATGTCTATACAATCGGATGATCTACTGTTACTAGGCAGCGTGTGTCTAGTTAAAATAAATTAAAAAGTTAAAAAAAAAACGGGAGGGGTTTTGTCCAATGTCTTGCTGTATTGTTTAGCCACCCAAAACCAAAAACTGGTGTAAAAAGCCGCCAAGTTCCAAAAAGGATCGGCCTTTGAAGGTATAGTGATATCATTCCACCAGGGAAACGCTGCCAAGGTTAATCCTATAAGCCAAGTTAATCACACATACTAATAGTTCAAAAGTTAAATGAAAACTAGAAGATTGTTACTATAGGGGTTGGAATCTTCAAGTTTTCATTTAACGTCCAAAGTGTTATTCGGTGCGATTAACTTGGCTAATAGGATTAACCTTGACGGCCTTTTCCTGGTGGAATGCTATCACTCCCTTCAAAGGCCGATCCTTTTTGAAAACTTGGCGGCTTTTTACACCAGTTTTTGGTTATGGGTGGATATGACAACTTTCTTAGGACTGTGAACGAACAAAAGGTTACACCGTCTTATTTTCATCTGTACCTTTTTTCTGGAGGAATTTGATATCTATAAATTTTCACATTGATAATTTTCAAATTTATCATTCCCAATTAGCTGTTTAATTAGCCAAATTGACATGGCTTAGTTTATTGTACGAGCATTCTTCAGATGCTTACGTTGCTTCAATCCCATTTTTGCAGACACAGGCTAACAATCGCTTAATTCGTTTGCTTCGATCACTCAATCAGCGCAAGCCCTTTAGTTGTTTTGTTTATCCTTGTGCCTTCCCGTTACTTTTTCAAGATTTCGGCAGCATTAGGATTTGTTCTCGACATGACAAGTTATGCTTTTAGCTGCTTGCAGTTGGTAGACACATGTAACTTAGGACTGTGAACATACAAAAAGTCAGAGCACCATCTTATATTCCGCTCTACCTTTCTTTTTGGAGGCATTTCATATCTATAAATAATTAGCCGGAACGTCAGCAAAATTGAGAATTTTTTTCGTTTGCCTTCTTCGTTCACATTATTTTAGTCATGCAGAAACCCCCGTTACTAAAACTGCAGAACGCGAAGTATTTTAATTTTTGGTAATTAGCAAAAACCACGCTTGCTCGTGGATGCTCGTATTGTTGCATAACCATCATCTAACGTGCAGCCCTTTATTCTTACGCAATCCACGGCACGGTAAATGTTTGCTTATTTTGTCCTTCGTTACAGTTCAGCTTGTAGTTCGTCCAGACTTTTACAATCATCTAAGGACCATTGTTGATTGTTCAAGCCATTGTTGCTTGAAATCTTTGGTTGCAACTTGGAAAAGAACAGCATTTAAATTCCCCTGGGGGCGAATTTAAAAACCCTCCTACGCATTTTTGCCCTGATCCCTACAACCCCAAAAGCAACAAAAGGACCATGCTCAGATCACCATGCATCCGTGTGCAAAAGTTCAGCTATGTAGGACGTCTCAATTTTTGCTCTAGCCATGAGCAAAAAGTCCAGCTACGTAGTTTTGGTATTTGAACGTCAATAGAGCAGTGGCGATAGACATCACAGTCGCTGCGGCACTGTCATTACGTGACCTTGGATACCCAGGCTTCTGGCGTGGTCGGGCGTGTTCCGTTGTAGTGGAGGGGAAAAAAAGATCACCCTGCCGCCATTTTGTCATTTTCGTTTGTCGTATGTGATCATCAAAATCATGTTTTTTCATCAAAATGGTGTGCAGTTGTAGAACTTTGGGTTGCGGCAATGAACGAGGGGCAGATGGTTCGCCATTTTTTTTCGATTCCCAGCAATCGTAAAGTTGGGCGACGCTAAACTAGCCAAACGTAGTCTACCTGCTTCAAACGCGAGTGTTTACCTCCGTTACAAGATGGCCGCGATACGCGTTGTTCGGTTGCCATGAGCAACGGACTGCGTTTGATCTCATTGTCGGTGCACTATATACCTCAAAGTCCCCGCTCTAATTTTATTGATTGACGTACCACTAATAAAGAATACAATACATGTGAGAAATTCGAAATGAATTGGCTGAAAAATCTTGGTGTATACAGAGACACAGATAGACAGACAGACACCAGCACAGAGAAGCTCCTGTACCTTGCTTCGCACCACGCATCTCGAAAAAAAATTGTACAGCACTGACGGTTGGCGAGCAAACCAACTTAGAAACCCCTACTGTACACGCTTGCTAAAATCAAAGCAAGACTTAAAGAATTTAAGTCTAAACATTTTACTGTCAAAAGTGCCGTCTAAATAATGCAATAAAGTGGGTACAAAGTTCATGTTTGTTAAATGAAGAAAGACAACATCGTGAACAGCTAGGAAAGACGTTTGTTGGCTCCCTTGTGCTCCTTCGTTTAATACTAATTTTTACACCTATTTTCCGTTTCTTCAAGTTTGTTACCAGAATTAGTTTATTCGTTTGTAGCCATAGTTTTATTTATTTATTTATTTTTATTTCCGTTGCTGTCTTTAGTATTTTAGTGAAACGCGACGCACGAAGCAGAACAAAGCAGCTTCTCATCCTGTGCTGATGTTTATCTGTCTGTTGGTCTGTCTCCACGATAACATTTGAACTCATTCCAATGTCTGCTTCCTTTCAAAATTTTCCACACAGAAAATTTAAATAAAATGGCTTTTCTTCTTGCCCTGTAATCACCAAAGACAGATCTCAATGTGCTCGAAGTATCGACAAAAATTAACGTGTATCCCGTTTGGACGGTATGTACCTTTAATTATTATTATTATTATTATTATTTTATTTCAAAAATTCGGCCCACGTTTTTTTTTGGACCACAACACCTTTGCTTAAGTACAAAAAGGGCCGAGTTACAGATTATACAAAAGGACAAGGGAAATGAATTATGACACAGCAGAAACTACAAGCAATCACCGTACAGTACTGCATGCCATGTACTGAAGGTGTACTCCTTGCACAGTGAAAATCTGGTCACTGCCTGCACCAGAAGGTTAGGAGAAGCCAACACCCGAACACGAGTTCCCCAAACAGCTTTTCTTCTAATAGCTCCAAAGGATGGGAGGTTGTTCTCAACCATTAACCTACTTGCACTGTACCATGGTGGCCGACCATGTAGCCGTCTAGCAGCATTGTTGTATGCAACTCTGAGTTTGTTCACAGATGCCTTGTTATAGTCCATCCATAAGCCACTTGTGTCGAGGTTTGTGCAATGTGCCTTGAAAAGACGGTTTTTTTACAAACCTATCACACGAGCTAAACTTAGCCTTCAGGCCATTTCCAGCAACACACACCGTACGGCATTGCAACTAGACTACTTGACTACTTGCTACTAATGTACAACTAGACTACTTGACACACAAAACGAAACCTTAAAGCACACACGTTCTATCTTTCAGTTAATGACTGAAAACAACTGATACACAAATTCAATCAATATACCAATTTTATTAATTATATGTGCTGACCAGTTTAAAGTCCGATGACCGTTTCACACAAAAAAAGACAATACTAAAACTTGAGCCCTCAAGCATCGTTTAAACAATCATCTTTCGTTGGCTAATAATATTACTTCTTTGCTGAAGCCTGTGCTACCTATTTTGCCCACACTGTCTAACAAATGCGGATTTTCTTACTCTTCGCTCACTCATTCAGCGCCCTCAGCATCTTTAAACAATTATTTTTCTCTGGCTAATAATATTACGTACTTCTTTGTTGAAGTCCGTTCTACGCACGGGTGTTGGATGCACAGTTTTTAAAATTGGTATGGTGAGGTCTATCTTAAAATTGGTGTGTGGTCAGGTCTATTATGTGTGACAAGGCGGTGTCAAATTTAGTTTCATTGTTTATGCAGAGGTTTTACTGTCGCCGAACACTTTGCACGTAGCAAAGATAAGCCTCGTGCAACACAAGTTTAAAGTGAACACGGCATTGTTGTTAAGTTTGGTGCTCCCCATACCAGAGTCGCGACCCCATGAGGGCAATTGTCGGACGAGTAACAGTTTTTACTTTGCGTGGAACTTACGTTAAAACTTACATTTTGAAGATTTTACCCGCGAAATATTTGTGAAAAGTATCCATTGTTCTGCGATTCATCCAAGCACGTGTTAATCTGCATGCAGTAGCATTTAAACGACCACGAAGCGAGTAGGGAGGTTTGCTTCTCAAGCAAAGGCCAACTGGAGTAGAAATTGCGCGTCTTGCTTCCCGTTTTCATTTCTCAGATACCGTGCTGGGATCTTAACACTGCTTTGGCAAAATAAAATATAAGTCGTCTTAAATCAACTGGGTTATATTTTTTCCGAGAGTAGTAGTTGCAAGGGGTATTTTTTCCGGGGTTATTTTTTTCGGGGTATTTTTTTCCTGGGGCATTATATTGTAGTATCGGTCCTGTTTTGTTATTGTTCTTGTTTATGGTAACATTCTCGAAAGGGGTACTTCGCTAAATTGCGTATCTCAACGGATCTACTTTTAGTAGGCAAGATGAGAATTTGTGGTCAATGTTTCCAAGGTAGTCCTCGTAGTCAAGCTGTGGCAAACTTCAGCCTAGCTTCCTGAAGAATCAGAAACAGGAACGGTCCGTGCTTTCGTGAACGGAAAATAAACCCTAAAAAAAGAACAGCCAACGGAGAAGAGCTCAGGAAAAGATAACTGCAAGAAAAAATTGTTTTGTCGATATTTGTTTGTATTGTTGTTTTTGTTATATGTTATAGGGTTTGCCTTTGCTCGAATTTCACCAAGCAGGCAAAGGAAGTTACGCCAGCGGCTTTTGTTCCGTTCGGCAAATTACAAGTAATCACACAAAAATAAATAGAATCTATTAAAAAATAAATACATCTCTTAATTTTTAATTCTTTTTATCAGGCGATCTCGGGCCTTTAACATTTGACCTTGTGTGTGAAAGAGACACTGGTTGCTAAAATATCGGCTACTTTAATTCACATTTTTTAAAGTTGTTGTACAAAAAGGATTTGACATAATTTTCCGAATTTTTTTTCTAGGGGTATTTTTTACAAATGGTATTTTTTCCTGGGGTATTTTTTCCGGGGCTGTTTTTTTTCTGAGTATTTTTTCCGGTGATATTTTTTTTGTATTTTGTCTAGATCCGTTTCAAATTGTAGCCTTACCAGTGAAAGTATTCTTCGGTGAAAAATCACAATAATTTGTTGAAAATATGGCCGTCTAAATTGTCCTCCCCTCATTAATTCCAGACAGGAAACCAGTTCACCTAACAGTTTATTACGGTATAAGCACGTGACGGTGGACGAAGACAAGCGATTCCCACGCTAGAAAAAGAAACGGAACTGGGTCTAAGCACAACGAGGAAGTCTAAGTAGCGTATCTTTAAAAATCTACAGTCAACGCAAACGACGTTTGATTGTAGTGTCATTTTCCAGTACGCCGTTCATAATTCCTCTAATAAACGGTTTCTCTTGCATGTGCGGCTAGTTTGAAGGAGGCAAAGGGGTGGGGAGGGGGGGGGGGGATTGGCTGTCTACAATGAATCTATAATCGGCATGTGTGTGATTAGAGTGCATTATGTCCGCTATAGCCTACGTCCATTCATCAGATGTACTTGACCTGGAAACGTAGGCCTATTTATTATTCTCATCATTAACTCTACTTACAACTCTTACGTGACCTAGAACTGCAGCCTTCTAACCATGGAAACGCGTGCGGTTGGTTGAAAACGCTTAGAAATTTAATGATTTGGAGCTGAAAACTGATGGAGGCAAAAAGTGTTAATCTACACAACCCCAGTTAGTCGAGTAGATTTTTTCACTGACGTTACATTGATAGATTTTCTTTTGTTTATAAAACTGGTGGGAAAGCGTTGGAACGGTTTGTGACTCAGCGTGTTTTTTTTTAGCCTTTAATTTTTTTTTTACCCCTCTGGTTCGGTAATTGCAGACACACACACAGCTAGCTGAGATTATTTCTCACACTTTCGAAATAATTGCCGTGGAAATGGAACGAACGTACACAGAAAGGATAACGAATTAGCATTTTAAGGAAATTGTTTCACAATGTCTTTTATGTGGCGATGACGCAATATACGGATGGAAAGAATAGATCGGCGCGTTTGGGAAGAGGTGTAACTATTATAGGTATACGTAGTCAAGACTAAAAGTCAGAGGGGGAGTATCATATTTGCCGACTTCTTAAATCTACCGGCTCTTTGCACATGACAGTTGGTACTTCCCTCACGTACCTGTCGTATCTGATTTGGATAACTCTTAATTAAAATCGCGAGGCCATTATGATGCCAATGAAACTTGGTTGTTGACACATTACATTATTTTTAACTGTGAAAATTTTGGTAAGGTGCATGTGATGACCACTGCAATGGCGCTTTCCATTAAAACACGATTTACATTACTAAGATGACCAAACACCGCAGGTGCCCGGCCGGGGAGGGGTTAAGGGGGTGGGGGTGTTTAGCTAGCCCACACAATGGAATCCGCGGGGGGGGGTAAAGGGCAGGGCGTGGGGGGAGGACAGGGTTGCAGTCGGGGCGTTTTCGTCTCATGCTGCTCAGTATAATATTTCGTTCGCGGTTGTGCAGATGGTCTGCAAGGGTACAGCTAGTTCACTTTTATTTGCCCTTTATTCACTTTATTTACTGTTTATTTCTCTTTGTTTACCCTTTATTTACTCTGTCATTTACATTTTGATTAGTAATTCTTGCAGATAGCCTACCGAGTGAAAGCGTTTAAAAACTTCCACGAAAACGTGTCGGACAGACACTTCATCCTATAGTGAATGCTCGCGGAAAGACGTTGTTCAACGCCAAAAGCCGTGCAGTTTTGAGCTCTTTGGAGGTGTAAACAGTGGAGTTGTGCCTTTTGGAGGCTACTCGGGTGGTGGGTGGGGGGAGGGAGGTGGTGGTGGGGGTCCAGGGAGGATTATCTTCGTCAAAGAAGACTTAAAGTTGGCAAAATCGAGTTGTCGAGTCGGCAAATTCGGCTAAGTTTTCAACATTAAGTATAATAATATTTCAATAACGATGCAGACTGTTGCTGAAAGATTGCGTAACATTACAGGTAATATGACGGGAGGTGGAGGTGGGGGTCCAGAGAGGATTATCTTCGTCAAAGAAGACCTAAAGTTGGCAAAATCGAGTTGTCGAGTCGGCAAATTCGGCTAAGTTTTCAACATTAAGTATAATAATATTTCAATAACGATGCAGACTGTTGCTGAAAGATTGCGTAACATTACAGGTAATATGATGCCCAGTTTTGGAATGCGCACAACTTGCACCTTTCTTGCGGTAAAGATTTTGCTACCTATAGTTACTTTGAGCCTAAAGCCAGTCTCTCGAACTCACGACTTGATAATAACGTCGTAACTATTTAGTGTCATTCACCAGCAGAACAGACTAGGTACGTTTGGAAGG
The DNA here is from genome assembly GCA_023313725.1 of Lithobius niger. NCBI lineage: Eukaryota > Metazoa > Arthropoda > Chilopoda > Lithobiomorpha > Lithobiidae > Lithobius > Lithobius niger. Next base: position 13,740 of record JAHWFP010001320.1, on the reverse strand, counting down.
TTCGCGGTGGTGAATGGTGCTATATAGATAGTTATGACAACGTTTCAAGAAAAGCCAGCAAGTGCACGTTTATACAGTAAAATGCGACGTTTCGGGATTGTTCATCCCGTTGTCAACCAAAAAATATATATTTTATAGCATAAGCTACAAGTCACAAGATACACTTAAATGGTTTCCCATTTTAAACGAAAGCAAGCCAGAGCAGTAAAAGTTAAAAAAGTTAAAAAGATAAAAAGTGAAGCCCACGGAATAATGTTTGCGTGCCTTGCCATGCCATGCCCGTGGATTTCATACGGAATAATGTTTGCGTGCCGTGCCGAGCGGGTGGCCGCTACGCAACAACCGGCCAGCTCGGAATGGTACGCGCGCTGACGCTGCTCGGCACGCTTTAATTATTCCGTCTGAAATCCTAACGCGCGCCGTGCCGCGCTGTTGGAAATGCTGCTGGATAAAAGGTCATTGGCCCCAGCCCCACAGTTTAACTGGTATAGATAATGAATGTTAACAATACAACTCTGGAATGACATTATTTGACCATTTTTAGTTTCGTTTAAAGTAAAAACCGAGGCGTGTTCTGTTCATGTGTGGTTCATGGTGGTCGGCTGTGGTGGTGGTCACCTTTCTGAGGTTGCGCTGATCGAGTGAGCGCAGCGAACGAAAATCAGCATTTGTCTTTAGAAACAGCAATTTTTCTTAAACACTTTTAATAAGTTGTAGGGTGAATATTTATTCAGTAGTGGCAATGACTGACTAATACGTTGGATAAAAGAAAACACGTGAAACACTACTGCTACATTGAACTTATTTGACCATTTTTAGTTTTGTTTATCATTTGTATTATGAACTGTGCACTAAGAAAAACGCGCACATTATTCGGATCACTTCCTTGAACATTTGCTTGATAATTTTTACTAAGAGTTTCTGTCAGCACCATATGAGTTACAAGAAGAAATCTCCACGAGCGCAGCGAGACGCGGCGGAATGAGCAAGCGAAGCGAGCGACTCCGCTAGTTGTAGTTAAAAATTTCCCGCCACCGATTGTTGTCAAAACAAGGAGGCCGACAACGGCTACCTTTAATTAAACCGTCTGAAATCGAAGTCGCGCTGGCCCTCCAGAATCGGCTAAAGGGGGCCGGCCGCGTCCGGCCGTGCACGGCCAGCCCCGGCCCGAGACGAATTATTCCGTGTGAAATCACTACAGCGAAGCAGGGAAGAAGCGATTCGTTGAGACGACCTCTCCCACGTAAATATCCACTCACTCCAATCGACGAATCACTTTTTCCCTGCTTCGTTAGGGAGAGGTTGTCCCATCAGATTCAGCTTTTGCGCTGACTGGGCTTCATAATCTTTTTTGCTTGATAACGGGATGAAAAATCCCGAAACGTCGCATTTTACCGTACAAATGTGCGCTTGCAGACTTTTCTTTAAACGTACTACTTTTAGTGCTTTTATTCTTTCGTTATATTGTTATGACGATATTTCAAGTCTGCGTTTGGAATACTTATAAACTTGTTTTCTTCGAGAGTCTCCGTTCATCATTTGGCTTCTTACATTTATTAATAACTTCTAAAATAACTGATACAAACAATTAAACGGTCACGTATCAATACTCAGTATTTCATTGTCTTTGTCAATTTCAGTCGTACGTTTTCTACAGTAAACGTTGTTTTCTAACAACACTTTATAACAATTTATTTCGATATTTTTTGTAGCCAGCTTTAATACTCCTTGAGATGCGTGGATGCATGTCTAACCCATAGCTGATTAAATTCGTAGTTTATCATCATCAGAACTTAGCGGTGCCTTTTCACCTTTTCAACTCCTAGCTGCAGCACCCTAGATTAGAATCTTCGAGCAATATAAAGAAAATTGAACGGTTTATAAAAAATGGAACAACACTATTCGTAGCGCGATTTTCATAAGGAAAACGAGATCACGTGACTCACATCAGCCTATTGGATGACGGAGAATCTGAAACGTGGATGCTGTGTTTAGAATATGGGCAACGCTGTCGAAATGCAGTAAACAGGGCTGGATTTACCGTTTCGCCGCCCGTATAGGTTCGTCACAATATCGACTGCCCCTCGTGGAGAACTACGAATTCTTCCAACCCACAATATTTTGCAAAATGCTCAGTTACTTCTCATTCCTCCACGACCCTCACAAGATGATAAATCCCCCCCTCCCCTCTCTCTCTCGTACTTCAGAATTTTTCACTACTAGTACGTAGATACAAAAAAAAATTTAGTAACAGCATTACCACTTCCATCCTTGGTGGTGGTACGAAAAAGCAAAAAAATGTTTTGAATGACATGCTCTTTCCTATTACTACTGAAATTTCGGACCAAGAAAATGTAAGGCTTACTACCAAGATGCTGTACGGCTTCCTAAATGAAACGCGTTTTCATTCACGCACGCATTATAAAGAACGTCTGTGCTGTTTTTATTGCTGTTTCTTACTTGCGCACCAGCAAGACCACTACCAGCTCATAGCTGAAGCCCGTCCTATGCACGGGTGGTGTTTGATGCACCGTTTAAACCATTGGGACGATTTGGTTCCTCATGTGTTTGTTGCGAAAGGCGTGTAACCCGTCTGTCTCTTTGCGTCCACTGGCTAGGAAACGTTGATGTTCGCTTGCTTCGCTCACTCAATCAACGCCTTCCTTGATCCGGACTCCGTGCAGTTACATAATGAACCTTTCCATCGGAAATAAAGGGAATACGCCTTCGTACACCGGAAATAAATAAATACGCTTTTGTACAGCCAAGTGTAAATCGTTATCCCGCCGGCTTTGTCAATTTTGTTCAATATTTAGCCGAGTTTCACTAATCCTTTAATTTTAATCATCTACAGCAACAGAACCTTTAGCCAGCAGTTTAATATTAAGTTGTGTATACGTGAAGCATTGTTTTATCCGTTAAAAGTGACGTTTTCAGTTTGCGCACACTGGCTACCAAACGCTGATGACCCCTGACCCAGACTCCGTTCACTTTCATACGAATATTTCTAGCGTAAATAAATAAACACGCCTTTGTACAGCAAAGTCGAAACCAGACTTATAGCCCGCTGGCTTTGTCATTTTTGTTCAATACTTAACCGAGTTTCACTAATTCTTTTATTTTAATTGTCCAACATGAAAAAGTAGGGAGAAGTGATCGTGGTGAAATTTACGTATTTGTTCCAATATAGAAACAAAAATCCCCCTCCCACCCCCTCCAAAAAAAAACCAAACGTGACGTGGTGACATGAGTTTAACCCCCCTTTTCTTAACTATTGTTGGTGGCTTCAGTTACTTCACTATTGGTGGCTGGGGTTACCAATTCTTCAGTACTGGTGGCTGGGATTACCACTTCCTCACTGTTGTCGGCTGCTGTTACCAATTACTCGTAGGCATCGAATGCTTCGTTTCAAACTGTATCATATCCAGTAGATCCAAAACATCGCCCTCCGAGACTTGCGTGGTAATGGTTGAGTGCGGGACTTAACGGTGGTAACTGTTGACTGGAGGACTTGCGGGACTATTGATTCAGGATGTTTTCTTTCTTTAATTGTGATTCAAGGCGTTTTATACGAGTGCAAATTTTCGTTTTATGTTTTCTCACGACTGTGCAGAAACTCGCTTTGCGCTAACTTTTGCGTCCAGTTGGCGCTTTTCCTTCCGTAATTCCAGGAACGTTTTCCCTTTTTAAACCGTCTATTTGCAATCGTAATGCAATCTCTATAAACCATGCGCAATGGCTGTTTGCCGTGACGTCACCATGAGTTGGCCAATGACGAACGAGAACAACGGCTGTTTGGCCGTCTGATTGGACTAGCCCAGTCACGTGATAAACGTCACAGCAAATAGCCATGGCGTGTGGTATAGTTTCGCTAAAACGACACAAACGCACTATTTAACACAAACGTTTTAAAACGCACAGAATGATTCGTTTTTTAAGTCGTCTATGTGCAATCGTAATGCGATTTCAAGGAAGTCGATGGGTCTCTTTATGCTTCTGGAGTTTTTGTATGATTAGTCCTTACAATAGTCATATTGAAACGTCCCAATCTGGCGGTGTTGACGACGACTGTGTTGCCATCCAGTAAGTGGTTTGTAAAGACATTGTTGTGGACAATCAACGCAGAATCAACGCAGCATTGTTACTTTTATTATTAGACGGGTGTCCGTCTGGGTCGGGTGGCCGTTTTACAACAGTGCAACTCGTTTTTATTAATGTAGATGATGATTATTTTTGGGACGCCGTGCCGCCCCTAAAAAGCTGCCGCTAGGCCCGGGCCTCCTGGTCCTATTTAGAAATCCTTCCGACCCTGTCCCCCTCCCCCTTTCTACGTTCATCTTTGTAGCTAGGCTACACCGTGAGTACTATGGAACTCTTTGTGTACTCATGGCTGCACTGTATTTTGTTTTTAATTAAACGAAAGCGTTCATCTTATTCTAGTTCTAGCGGACTACGGCAGTCACGAACTGTTACAATAGGATATACAATGGCTGGCCTGCCCGGAACTCAATGTTGGTGCAGCAGCGTTTGCTTCCTGATGTTCCAAACGGACCTTGGCCGCAAAAGCCCGAAGAAAAGAACGCTCCAAAAAAAAAAAATAAACGGGAAAAAATGTAAGCTCCGCCTTTCTTTTATGGGGCCGCAACCCAGTGGTTTCGTTTTACTGGACACGACATAACTCATCCATTTTTTTTTTACATTTATTTATTTATTTTTTTTTAAATCCTGTCTGGCTCACGTGTGCATGCTGATCGTAGCCCGGATGAGTTAAGGTGATACGATGCGACCGATGCCCTAAGGACATTGCAACATTCTCTAGGTCCAGCTTGCATCTTGCTTGCTTTGGCCCAAAGAATTATGTGCAGTCTCTGCTTTTTGTCCCTCCCCCCCCCCATCCCCCTACGCCCTCCACACTCCTCCAACTTTCGAATAGAACCGTCAACATGAAATGCTGGTCCGTGCAGAAAATAAATTTTAAATGGGCGGTTAGAGAAGAGTTTAATGGTCTCCTAATTAATGGGATATCTACTCTTTCGGAGTGGCGAAGGGGAGGGGGGGGGGTCGGGGAGAGGAAGTAGGACTGGGAGAGGGAAGGTGCGTGCGACCTGGTTAGCGTTATTACGTTCCAGAAGTGGGGGGAGGAGTGTATCGAAGAACAATTATTGGGAAGGAAGGGTTAGAAGGCTACATTTCCGACTGGATCTCGATAAAGTCCAAAAATCGAAAAAAACCTTTCCCCCCCCCCTTTTTTTTTATTTCATCTTAATTAATATTTATTTATCTAGAAACACGCTAGTGTGTCGCCGCCAAGTAACAGTAGATCATCCCATTGTAGACATCCGATTGTTAAAAAAATGATTGTTAATGATAAAAAGGCGGCTCACTAGCAGACATGTGTCTGTTAACTGTAAGCAACTAAAAGCATATTTTGGCATGGTGAGGATAAATCCCAATGCGACAGAAATGTTTCAAATTGTGGAAAATGTAAGGGGAAGGGTCAGATATTAAGAAAAACTAAAATTTAAAGGATGAATGTCCACCAATCATAGAGAAAAAGATGCGTCAATAACGTTGTTTTTATGTTACTGTCTCTAGCTGACTAGCTAATAAGATTTTTCCCATGTTAAATCCCATAGACTTTTTGCTCATGGCTAGCACAAAATTGAGCCGTCCGACGTAGCTGAACTTTTGCACACGGATGCATGGTGATATGAGCATGGTCCTTTTGTTGGTTTGGGGTTTGTATGGGTAAGGACAAATGCGTGCGAGGGTTTTGAAATTTGCCACCAGGGAATTTAAATTTCGTTTCTTTTCCAAGTTGCAACCAAAGATTTCAAGCAACAATGGCTTGAACAATCAACACTGGTCCTTAGATGATTGTGAAAGTTTGGACGAATTAAAAGCTGAACTGTAACGAACGACAAAATAAGTAAACATTTACATTGCCGTGGATTGCGTAAGAATAAATGGATGCACGTTAGATGTTGGTTACGCAACACTACGAGCATCCATGTGAAAGCGTGGTTTTTGCTAACAACAAACAAAAAAAATGCTTCGCGTTCTGCTGTTTTAGTAATGCGGGTTTTTGCATGACTAAATGTGAACGAAGAAAGCAAACGAAAAAAATTCTCAATTTTGCTGATGTAACGGCTAATTTATGAAATACCTCCAAAAAGCAAGGTAGAGCGAAATATAAGATGGTGTTCTGACTTTTTGTATGTTCACAGTCCTAAGTTACATTAACTGCAAGCAACTAAAAGCATAGCTTGTCATGTCGAGAATAAATCCTAATGCTGCCGAAATCTTGAAAAAGTAAGGGGAAGGTACAAGGATAAACGAAACAACTAAAGGGCATGCGCTGATTGAGTGAGCGAAGCGAACGAATTCAGCGATTGTTAGCCAGTTTCTGCAAAATTGGGATTGAAGAAACGTAAGCATGTGACGAATGCTCGTACAATAAACTAAGCCATGTTAATGTGGCTAATCTAACGGCTAATTGGCAATGGTAAATCAGCAAATTATCAATGTGAAAATTTATAAATATCAAATTCCTCCAGAAAAAAGGTACAGATGAAGATAAGACGGTGTAACCTTTTGTACGTTCACATTCCTATGAAAGTTATAATATCCACCCAAAACCAAAAACTGGTGTAAAAAGCCGCCAAGTTTCCAAAAAGGATCGGACTTTAAAGGTAATGATATCATTCCACCAGGAAAAGGTCGCCAAGGTTAATCCTATTAGCCAAGTTAATCGCACCGAATAATACTTTGGACGTTAAATGAAACTTGAAGATTGCTACCGCTAGTAACTTTCGAACTATTAGTACGTGCGATTAACTTGGCTAATAGGATTAACCTTGGCGGCCTATCCCTGGTGGAATGATATCACTACCTTCAAAGGCCGATACTTTTTGGAAACTTGGGCGGCTTTTTACAGCAGTTTTTTGGTTTTGGTTGGATTTTATTTAATTGGATCGAGACGTCTCAAAGAGAAACTTGAACGGTTACATCTAGATAGCTGAAAATTCATTACTAATTAAACGTAGTTGTTACAATTAGGAACGAATGAAAAAAAAACAATAAGGTAATCTAATTTTAAAGAATAAGACAGATTCAGTAACAAACAAATAGCGATGAATCTTTCTCGAACAAACGCATTATAACGAAGTACTAAGGCTTAAAGGGACACCCGGTCTGCCTTATAACAGTTCGCGCTGGTCGCCTTCCCTACTTATGCGAACACAAAGTGAGGTAGTAACTCAACAGTGTTCTTCGCAGCTAAGAACGTAGCTACTGTCTCATTTGGCATTGTGCCTAATACAGGAACCAGCATGAACGCATTAATCGTGTCGTCACAAACCGGAATGATTCTCGTATTTTAACATCACAATTTATAATTTTCTAGGCTAGTGTCTTATAATTTTGCTTCGGCGATCTATTGGAATAATTAATTAATTTTATTTTTTACCGCATTAGTCTTTAAGATTTTTGATCTCATGGTAATTATTAGCTAATTAGTACATGCACACATAGAGATGAAACGTCATGGTTATTGTAAGCGTGCAAAGCATCATATACTTACGGGTCGTTCGTAAATAAAGTTCCATATTCAACAGAAAATCTCCTAGACGCCACATTGAAAAAGGATTTTTAGCTAGGGAAAGACTAACGGTAAGTAAATAGACCTTTGGGGCCGTACTTGATGTGGAGGATCGAGAAAAATGGCGCTGGGAGGTATATCCCTTTAAGCGTAATACAAGCCAGCGGCAAAAAGGATATTAATAAACCATTCTCTAATTCTTCACTTAGCCTTTGGCCAAAGCTAGTCAAAGCTAAATTCTGAAGGCAGCTGGTTGGTTAAAAATGGTTGATATATAAAAACTCTGGCAGTATTGTTCCGTAACTACCTTTTACCACATGAATTTCGTATGCAGAGTGGTTCCATCTCTCGTATAACTCTAGGAGCAGCAGCAAATCCAAATAATCGCATGTTTTTAAGACCACAGAAATCCGCTCTCACAGCACTGGAGTCACTGAAAGGCAACATTTTCACTCCCGTTTTATCCAGTTCCCCAAAGTCTGTTTAAAACTACACATTAAAATACTCATGAGATTTTGCGCGTCAAAGCTATAACTTATCATACAATTTCAAGCGATTAAGTTGCGACCGTCATCGCTTCCGTATACACAGACGCACGCACAATGCACACAACATGACAAGCAGACACACAAAAATCGCAATTCAGTCGAGACTCAATAATAATAAGATCTCGCACACAACAAATTCCTTTGCAAACGTAACAGCTACATGAAGGGGCACTAAACAACGAAGCAGCGTAAAGATCTGTAGCACACTTAGCTCCGCTCCGCTGCGGCAAAATAGTCAACATTTGTTAGCGCCCCTCAAACCTACACAACTGTACACTTATTAGTTACTTATTAAAGAACGAAAAGCTAAATTAAGCACGTTAGATTGTTTAGGTTAGGTTTCATTTAGTCGATGGAGGTTAGGTCTCATTTAGGAGGTTGGATGTTGGATGTTGGTCTCATTTAGGAGGTTGGAGGTTGGACTTAGGAGGTCTCATTTAGGAGGTTGGATGGAGGTTAGGTCTCATTTAGTCGATGGAGGCTAGGTCTCATTTAGGAGTTTGGATGTTGGTCTCATTTAGGAGGTTGGAGGTTGGACTTATGAGGTCTCATTTAGGAGGTTGGATGGAGGTTATGTCTCATTTAGGAGGTTGGAGGTTGGACTTATGAGGTCTCATTTAGGAGGTTGGATGAAGGTTAGGTCTCATTTAGTCGATGGAGGTTAGGTCTCGTTTAGGAGGTTGGATGTTGGATGTTGGTCTCATTTAGGAGGTTGGAGGTTGGACTTATGAGGTCTCATTTAGGAGGTTGGATGGAGGTTAGGTCTCATTTAGGAGGTTGGATGTTGGATGTTGGTCTCATTTAGGAGGTTGGAGGTTGGACTTATGAGGTCTCATTTAGGAGGATGGGTGGAGGTTATAGGTCTCATTTAGTCGATAGTCATTTAGTTCCCATTTAGTCGAATGGCGCCCCAGAATGGCGTCGACTTCGGGATCTGAAATGCGGTAATACTTCAATTTTTCCGCAGCGCGGCGCGACCAAAGTGCACTCTATACTCTCAACTTTACAACGTCGGTTTGGTCCTTTGATGCGATTTCCCTGCGTGGGCTGTCGTACGCAGCGTGTGATAGGTTATAGCATTGGCCTACATAAACTACAGCTTTACCAAAACCAACACCTCAGCTTTAAAACAGCAAACTTTCCGGAATCCGGATGTCTAGACGGTTGTTTTGAAGAAATAAAAGTTCAGTTTCTGTAAGTCGCCGCAAGTTTGCAGTTACCAAATAGACCGCTAAACCACTTATACTTGCATTGAACTTAGAACTTCATAAAGTAAAACTGGACTAGCGGTTAGTATAAATACATAATTATACAGTCTATGTAAACGGTGCGACATTTTGCGCCCCTATAAGTGGGGGGGAAGGTGTTCAGACTCCTCTGCATTAAAGATGTTCCGAATGGAGGATAGTTTTAAGGTGGAACGATTAGGAGCCAGGAGAAGATTTTTAGTTAAATTTTATTTTTAAAATTATTTTTTATTCGCAAGTTTTCCGAGGCGGTAGATGGCTTTTTTTTTCTCAACCAAATTTAAACATTCAGTAGCTTACATTCTTGTTGAGCACAATATTTCAACACCAGGTTTAGCATTAAAATGATCACGTTCAGAGTGCATATGTTGCGCATTGGATACTAGGAAATAGTATTTGGGCCTGTTGTGGGCGGAGCGAATAGCAATAATTTTAAATTTACATTTCTGTTCATTTTAATGATTTTTACCATTCTTGTTAATGATCCTTAAAATTACAATAATCACTCGGCTAAGTTTAGGCCTTTTTGTGTGGAAGTGCTGCTCTTCGCTGGACTTTTTCATTTTAGTATTTTTTTTTAAATAGACCTAAGCTGCGTATCAATAATTGTAAAGGCTTTCATTCGCTCCTCGTTTAGTTTGTTTCGTTTTTTTTGCATCCTCTTTCCGCATAAGATGCGCGCCATAGCCGACTTTAAAAATTGTAACCATCACAGTTAAAAGTCAAAACGTGTTAGCTCATTGTGTGAAGATGGGATTTAAATAATTGTAATGCTCTCAGAACTTTTAAGCCTAATTTTTAGCTACCGTTTTAATTTTGTAAGCAGCAACTGCATGAAGAATTGCGGCCTATTCATTCAGGCACAACGGTGTCGAGAGTTTAAATTATGATAGCAACGAGCAAAAAGTCTTTCCCTGGATCCAAAGGTTTAGTTGTGGCGGGTCTCTGAACGGCCCTTAGATGCTTATCGAGCGAGCATGTTAGTGGAGCTCGTGATGATATGGACATCGACTCCAGAAGTGTTTGGTGAAAACGTTGCTCCGTGATCGGAATTGTTTTGTTTTTTTAGACTAAGTCTTAAAAAAAAAGTTTCATGCGGCAATATGAAAAAAAAAAACACATGCGTGCACTCTTAAGAACCATTTAATTAACTTTAGCGGCCGAAAGATAGGCGTGAAAGGGGAAAAACTTTGTGAAAACATCGTCAGAACTGTGAGACGGGAAGTACAGTCTAGGTAGAGTTCAAATTCAGACGATTCCTCATGTTAGAAGGGAAGGTGTTTCGAAAACCACTATAGCGAATCATCCCGCATCGCATAAAAATTAAGTTTTTAGTAATGAAAGGCAGTTTTGCCTGTGGAAATACCACGCAGTTAACTGATTTGTGAAGATCACAGTTGCTCGGCTGAGCGAGAGATGATATAATACGTTAGTTTTTTTTTTCTCTACTCTTATTTTCCTTCCGTCTTAGGGACCGGTCATTATGACTGGGGAGGAGGGGGAGGGGGCGGAGGCGGAGGAAATGAAAATGTGACATCAAATTTTCGATGACTACCCCCACGCCCAATACCCTTCGAGACCCTGAAAAAAAATCTGGACCCTTCTTCACTCAGGGTCAAAAAATAATGTGACCGCCCCCCCCCCCCACGCCCAAAAAAAAAAGATGCGCTCTTCGTATACCTATTGAGACTGCAGATGATTTCCTGTAGCGAAGATTAGTACTGTACCCAAATTAAGTAAGTAGCTCTCCACATCGACAGTTACCATTAGTTGTGAGGAAACGTGTCTCGTTTTTATAGAAAAGACACTTTGGGTTAAAAATGTTCTCTAAAATGTTCCTTACATTAAGAATTTATAGGGTTGGGGAAGAGAATTTGTAACTCTAAAAAGTCCCTATTGAAACGTCTTAGCGCCGGTGCACACGTGCGTTTTTTGGACGCTGCGGCGCCTCTGCGGTGACGCACCCAATCAATGCACACATGCGTTTTATTAACGCGCGTTGATGCTGCGGTGCCGCTTCCGTGACGTATGTGCGCGTTCGGTTCTCTAACCTCGTGTACAAAAAATTATAGTTTTAAACCAATGAGACGATGTTCCTTTTTTCGCCTACCTCGTGAACAAAAAATATATTTTAAAACCAATGCGACGAATTTTGGTACATTGCTGTACTAATTTAAGACGTACCAAGGGAAAATGTTATACATCCTTTGCAGATTAACTAAAAAAATCGTTTAAGTTCTTTAATTACTTCCCAATGAGTCTTCAATCATTTCTGCAGCAACATTTCATATTTCAGGATAGTTCTTTACTCCCCCAATAAACAATTCCATGTCTATTTCTTCGAAATTGGACGCCATTTTCGGTAACGCTTTTGCGGTAAACGGCGGACGTGTGCACCGCTCAAGTCACCCGTCGACGCAGGTACGTGTGCAGTGTCCAACAGATGGCGTGTAAACCAAACCGCAAATGCGGTACCGCAGCGGCGACCGCACGTGTGCACCGGCGCTTAGATTCATTCCAATTAGTTCCGTCCGAATTTTCAGAGGACGCCACACGTTCCATCTGGTAGTTTTTACTAATTTTTCAGCCTAAATCTAAAGTAGACTAAATTACAACTAAGCTAAACTAAATAATAATTAAATAGAAGCTAGTTTCGTTTAGTTTAGTTTAATTTTAGACTGAAAACTGAGTAGAAATTTTCACATAAAACTAGTGGCGCCCTCTATAAACTTAGACGGAACTAATTGGAATGGATCGAAGACGTTTCAGAAGAGGTCTCAAGTTACAAATTCTCCTCCCAAACCCTATAAATTCATGCTTACATGCATCTCTTGTCGAGATTCATACAATAAATATGATGAACACACTGTATGCTTGTATGTCGACATCTGACCATAGTCAGCACTTGAAATACAGGTGAAGTCGAGAAACCAGGTGCCAAGGCTTTTCAAGAAAGTTCTTTGTGAAAACTATACTTGCATTATTGGTACTAATAGCCTCAAAACCTTTTAAAAATGTGCATGATGAGGATCAGGGGCTGCGCCCCAAAAAGCTGAGGCGTTTTTAGAAATGTTGACTGCTGAAAGTGCCTTTTGTGGAGGTCCAAAAATGACTTTTCCGTCCAGTTTGGTCAGTGTGTTTTTGTCCCCCCCCCCCCTTCTTGACGGGACCAGAAAAATGTATGACCCACCCCCTTGAAAAGGGCCAAAAAATGCACGACCCCCATTTTATTTGCCTCCCCCCCCCCCCCATGATAAATAATGACCGGCCTTTCTGCTCAGTGTTCTGCAGTTTGTGCCTCTGAGTGTTCGAAAACTGATTATGTTCACGGGACTGACTCGACATTGAACTAGCTGAACGACAAGATCTATCTATGCTAAAGCCAAGGCCAGGTCGTGAAAGGCAGGCCGGAAACAAGACAAACGTTAGCCGTGAAGACCGGGCATAGCAACCGCCACGTGGCCACCGAACTAGCCTCTCCCTTCTCCCTCTCTCCTCCTTCCTTCCTTCCTTTCTCGGTCGCAGTTGAGCGGAATGCAGCCAGGCGCGACGACCCGTGTACGAGGCCGTAAGAAGGCGGAAACTCCATGGAACCAAGAACCAATCAGAGATGAAGAAACCGGCCCACGAACGATCCAACCCTTTGGATCCGTCAAGTTGTTGCCATTGGTGCGAGTCTGATAGCAAAATAAAAAATAAAACTAAATAATAATAATAATAAGACCGTAAATTTCAACTGGTTGAGCGGCAAGAGATTGGGAAAAAAAAAACATCAACTAAATTATAGCATAATGGTAAATATTCTCGTGACAAGAATTAAATCAGTTAATTTTTTTTAACACCTTTTTAATTTGTTGCAAATTGTTTCGTTAATATTTCATGCACACAAGGCACACAAACATCACTTAAGGATAGATCAGCTTGAGTCAAGAGGTTTATGTAAAGTAGAGGACATAAAGTGTTTACAGTTAGTTATTCGAAGACTGAAAATGACATGTTAATGTTTATTAAAAAGACCTACTCCGTTAATGACCCATCCCAGCTCCTCCTCACGTTACTGTGAGCACTTTTATGAGCACTATGAACACTATTTCTTAAGGGACGGTCATTATTTATTGCCGGGGAGGGGAGAGGAGGGAAGGTGGAAGCGGCGGAAATTGGGAGTCATGAATTTTTTTGGATCCTCTCGAGTGGACGGGGTTGGGGGGGGGGGGGGGGGGCAGTAATTAGTTTTTTTAGGTCCCTTCGATCGGGGTTCAAAAACTGGGCGTGTAAACTTGATGAAACTCGGTGTGAGGATAGCTCTCGTCCGTACAAGAGGAGGGGGTCACAAAAAAAGCACTGA
>JAHWFP010001319.1:0-15951 GCA_023313725.1 Lithobius niger | reverse complement strand
ACTATCACGTTCTTATGCATCCCACTAACACTATTCAATGCTGTGATATGGACGCTCTCAGCGCACCTCGCGGCAGTTTTTGGCGGTCTTAGATGGCGCGGTTGGCATGCTACGTGAAACCGAGCGTTAAGCCTTTTAAACATATAAGGAAGCTGTGGTAGGGCGAACAATGTGTCCATGGTAATATTACCGCATATTCCTTCCATTTCTCGTTCTCGGTGGCGACCTCATGTGGCCAATTGTGGAACGACTGGTCGTAACCATTTTGTGTGATATCTCACATTAAAAATACACTGCGTAAGTTTTTAACCTAATAAATAGATACGAAAAATATCATTCGCTCTACGATCAGTCCAAGCATGCAGTAGCCCCGCATGCATCAGTGGTGAAATACATGCAAGCAAGGAAAAAGACGGCTCCTTAAAGCCAAAGCCGACTAGGGAGAAATCGCCTCCTGGCTCGACGTCAGTTGACGCGCATGCCGAAAAGTTTACTTCTTCTAGGAATGCGTACGTAAAATAAATGTCAGGTGGTGTTGAATCAAATGGCCTGGAAGCAGGAAACGAAACCCACAACTTTTCTCCCAAACGACCGTGAGACAATTGGAATAGAATGAGAAGTAATAGTATCGCATTTAGTTGGTTAAGTTACAATATGCATCCCATATCTGGTTAGGTAAGACAGCGGGGGAGATGAAAATAAAAGTCTAGGGGAGATTTGCTCGAGGTCCCGGGTTCACTGCGGGGTTTTAAGGCCGCTTTGAACTCGAGAAGGACAAAAATACAGCAATAAGCGCAATTATCAAAACACTTCACTTCATGCCAAAATAAGAGATGCACTCACCAAAAGTTGTGTCTTGGTTTTTATTTGATAAGAAGGAAGGGGGGGGGGGCGGTACAAGTTTTTAAGGACATACAATTAAGAATTTTAGGCGAAATTTAACGCCGACAATGCTGTTCCTAGCCGGAACGAACGATTAAATTTGTTCTAAAGTTCGGGCCTCACGTGACGGAATTCAAGCACCACTAGGGGAGTCAACACGCTACGGGACATTATGAATTTAGTTGTGTATTAAAACCATCAACAAGCATAAACGACACTAGAGACCTCACGCAACGGATTTAAGCTTGGGATAAGTCCTCTCGTGATGATGAAAGAAACGAAAACCCCAATAATGGGCCTGGGTTAACATCACCCAACGGGTTACAGATTTTCAAACAATGTTAACAGGCATCTCGCAACGGACATTAGTGAGTAACCCAAAAAGAGCAATTCGCTTCACGCAACGGTTTAATTCCCTACGATGGAAAGTCAACAACAAAAAAACCCAAAATTCAACTTGCCTCACCGAGAAGAATTATTCTATAATGAGGTTAAAGGCTAACATGGTTACGTATTTGACCCAAAATATTCCAAACCCTTGGAAAGTGTCGAACCCAGAACCTTGACGAATCGGTATCCGTAGAAAAACAAATTAGTGCACTCATTACGCGAATTAAGTCACGCTAATCAACAATATTCAATTACCTTTGTCCGAAGGCTTCCATGGTGTGATGCAGGCTTGGTATTATGACTGGAATCGAGCAACACTCGAGCTGGGAATCGCAGGCCCAACCACAGTTAAAATTGGTTAAAACATTAGTAAAACCTACATCGTTAAAATACCCAGCGATTTCATTGGCAAGTCAGCAGCCAGCAACGCCACACTTGCGAGACTCAGAAGACAGGACAGCGTGGCAAGGTCACAAAAGGTCGGGGTTATAAAGGGTACTTGAAATTAGCATATCAGGTGACGGGACTTGGATCGACATCTCCTGAGATGCTTCAAAAATAAACAAATCAAGATTAGCCTAAGTTTTAATTAATTTAGTAAACGCCAAAATAACTACGCAACGGATTTTTAATAAAGTAAGTAATAAATTTTATTTAAGGTTTTGTAATTTTTAAGAAACGTCATAATCGATGGCAAAAGGAGGACGCAGGTAAGTGACGTCACATCGAACATGATCGCAAATGACGTCATAAAATGAATGACGGAAAGGAATAACACATTAAGTGACGTGAGGTCGCGAGCAAGTAAAGTTGTTCATAAATCGCAAAAGACGTCATAAGGAACAACGGAAAAGAAAAACACTAGCGAGTTAATGACGTAAGGACGCGGACGTGCAGAAATTGAATTCAGGGTCAACTGTGATATCGAACCAAGGAGCGGACAAGCGATTCAGCCGCCGATAGGCGCAATATCGAGCAGAACGCTATCGAGAAGTACGATAATAGTTACCGCATAACGTTTGTATTACTAAATAACGAATATGGTAAAAGAAAACAATCTATGTATGCACCACATATTCTCAATAAACTAGACAGAAACTTGATGAACTACTCAAATATAATAAGAACTCAAAAAAAAAAAACACTGATTGAAAGGCTAATAATGAAATAATGCGAAAAAGGATTGTATTATTATTGTATTATTTTTTCCCCATTGTTTTTATTTGAGGTAAATAATATATATTTCAAATTCAATATTAAGAATGTAATGTCTATAGGACAGGGTTTTCATGAAACGTTTTCTGTCATGTACCACCAAGCATGGAGAAGTGTCGAATCGTATGTTGTAATTAAGCGGCATTTTTTTTTTTTTTTTTTGAAAAAGATACTATTGGAACTGAAACTATCACTGATGGTTTCGAGGATTACGATCTGTATGCTTTACTGTATTTTAATTATAATAAATATTATTATTATTATTATAAATTCCTGTAATTGTTAATTACGTAGGAACGTAAAGATTACATGAGATGATCTAGTTCACATAGGCTGTATTATGTTCATGACCTCAAATGGATACACCCTCGCTGATAAATTTGTCATGTCAACCTTCAAGCTTTGGGCACGGAAAAACAGACAGCAGAAGAAGCTTTTAACAACGTAAACGTTCCCTGCTACTTTTTACGTTGCAAGTTATTGACATTTTCTTTAGAACAATATTTACAAATCGTAAGTTTACGTGTTTGCCAAAAATCGGGTGCGTAAAACGTGGATTGGAATACTCGGATCAAAATTACTAATAGAATTAAAAACCGTTATTACGCGGAGATTTACGCGAGTCCCCTTCCCCACTAACACATTCTCAATTTAAAATTTAATGTGCACAGTGCGCTTACCTCGTAAGACAAACACGGGAGCACAAATGTACACATTGAAACAGGCTGCATGTAAAAGTTCTGATTACGTTTTGAATAATAAAAATTTTGTGTGTGTGTGTGGGGGGGGGGGGGGCGATGACTGTGTGCAGATTATGTGATGCTAAAAATATAAAAATCAAGTTCGTAAATATGTGTTTTTCAGTTCCTGGTATTTACGCTGCAATTCTTTATTCCCTTTCAAAGTCGCGTGTGAAGATCGTGAGCGAATACCTTAAGGTCTCAGGCCCCATTTATAATACTGATTTCGACGCGTACGCGTGACGCTCGACGCTCGGCGCGTACGCCAGTTCATGAGCAAAGCAGTGCGCGTGGACAGTCTACTTGGCCCGCCCGTGACATCGTCAGGCTCAGGCAAACGCTCTTTCATTTCCAAATCAAACGCTCGAGCAGGCGCGTAAGCTTGCTAATGCTGACCGCTACTCCGATCCAACTATGCTGTTTCACAACTTCCCCCTTCTACAACGGCAAGATTCGATGCCATTCGGCTCAAGGTCACTGTAATTAAGATATTTGACCGTTTATTTTGAGCATTCAATCTTTTAGCACACCACGTTTTCCTTTCTTATGGCGCCGATAGAATCCGTTGATGCCGCCATTTTCCTATCCCAGCATGCAACAACTAAGCGGGCGAGCGTCGCTTGGCGCTCACCGATCAAAGTCCAGTAGATATTCGCTCGACGCTTGAATATAGCAAAACGCGCGCGTTGGCCCACCTGCTCTATATTATAAATGCTCGCGCTTAAGCGTTGACCATGAGAAAAACTCGTGCTTCACGCGCCGAGCGTCACGCGTACGCGTCGAAATCCATATTATAAATGGGGCCTCAGTGTTTTTGTGCTTAACCTGCTTTTGTATCATTATTTGTGCGCAAGAATATTCAATAGTAGTAGCCCTGCAGCTAAACGAAGCATACAGTCTGTATTAAAGACTGGCCCTGTAAGGATACAAGATACAAGATAATAAGAGAAAGAAAGAAACGACAAGTTACTGCCCGGACTGCCCTAGAGCTTTTGTTAATAATACAGCTACTGTTTTCGCACGAAGACTGTAACCCGACATTAAAACTAACGAATACTAATTATTTTGCAATACATCCCGAGCGCATAGTGCAAGGGGTATGTATAATTTCAAATTAATTAGCTAGAGTTGGCATGCTAGCCCAGTCTGGTCCCCATACCTTCCTAAGGATATCGACCACCTTGAATCCATCCAGCGACTTCACCAAATCATTGATAGGCTTGAGGCACGCTGCATACCATTCGCGTTGTACTCAACTGGTCATGGACTGTTTGGAGCTCGGTCGACTTAAGGCCGATCTCAGTATGACGTTCAAAATACTTCGGGGTTTTCTGCCCATTGAGATACCCTGTTTGAATTTAGTTTAGCTACTTGGACTCGTGGGTACTCCTACAAACTCATCTTGCCTACTACTAAACATGACTGCCGTCGATACTTTTTTGCTGTAAGGGTGGTCCCCACTTGGAATTCCCTGACTCAGCAGATAGTTATGCCACCTTTCGTGAATATGTTCAGGCGGTTGTTAAAGGAAAACTAAACCCTTCCATCTTAAATTTCACTATTGTTAGTTAGGGATGAAAAAAACAAGTTGCAACTTGCGCGAAGTTTCCAACATTCTTATTAATTAAGCAATAGTTAATTTAGAATCTAAGTTTGATGTTTCCATGGCACGAGACAGCGAACGCGATTTCCTCGCATGATACTGACGTCACACTTCATCACCTTGGACCTTGGACGAATGATGTCATCGTAGCATACTAGCGAGTGCGCGTCGACTTGTGCTTCTAACATATGGCGGCTGCGAGACTGGACAGCTCTGACCATAACAGCGCGAACCAAAACTCAATCGCTGCGTAATTTATTAAATTAAAGTATTCAAGAAAGTAGCTACCGTGATTGTTACCGCTACAAAGCTCTTGAAAGTTCGTTCAGCTAGGCGGTAATCCACTCAACCCGAAATGCTGGGCAGATAGGCGATTGGACAGTGTCTACTTGTTGTTCGTGGGGAGGGAGAAGCAGGTTAGGGGGCGCGCGCTTCATTTGAAAGCATTTGTTCTTCGCTAGCAGTAAGGAATGTGAGAGCCGAGCGCGATCTTGCCTGAGCTTGTTGGGCGCATGCGCCAACGGGTGATGAAGTGTGACGTCACACAAACGAGACTTGGATGTGTTGACCGCACGAACGAAGAAGTCGTCTGCTAGAATGAAGATTTAGACACATTACTACGTAATAATTATAAAGCCTGAGTGGTTTTCGTGCCTCTCACATGTTTTTTAAGTGTCTTAATTAACGGTACTGAAATTTAAGATGGGAGGGTTTAGCTTTACTTTAAGCACAAACCACCTAACCCGATTTCTTAAAAGATAGTAATGGTCTAATGCTATTAGTATTAGTCTGCTCGGGACACGAAAACTTTCGCAAAAATATTCCGAGTTGGTTGAAATTTCACGACTAGAGTTTTAGTGCATAAACAGTGTGCGTTCGAAGATGAAATTCGTATCGAACATAATCGGTAAATACGAGAAATTCACTCCCAACAGTGACGAATAACCACACGTGCATCAATATGAACATCAGATTTAATTTTCAAAAAATTTATATAACACGCATTTTTCTTGGTTACCTAGAGAATACAAATACGAAATACACGAAACCAGTAAGCACAGACAAGAGTAAAAACAACACACTTGTATTTCGGTACCCAGCATTTTTTTTTAAATGTGATACCTTCCTCAGAGATTATAAAAGTTGTAAAACACCTTACATTTGGCATTGACGAGTCGACCATGACGGTGTCCTTAAAATATTATATTTGGCACTGTAACAAGCAAATTAATTTGAGTCTGAGATTTATATTTCCCTTACGTATATTTTCCAGTTATCTTTTAAACAGGGAAGGTTACCCAGTATTTGGAAGACTGCGAATATTGTTCCTATTTATAAAAAGGGACAGGCTTCTGACCCTAAAAATTATCGACCAATTGCTCTCACCTCCGTAGCATGTAAAGTGATGGAACACATCATCCGTGAGGATATGCTGGCTTTTTTAGAAACGAATAACCTTTTGAACCCCGACCAATTTGGTTTTTTCCCTAATCGGTCTGCTACTCTGCAATTGCTTTTAGCCTTGGATAAATGGACTGCTGCACATGATCTAGGCATCCCCACAGACGTTATCGATTTCGATTTTCAAAAGGCTTTCGAGTCTGTTGTGCACAGTAAACTTAAGCTCAAATTGGCTAATATCGGCCTTTGTGGTCCACTTTTTGTGTGGATCGCTGACTTCCTCTCCGACCGTATTCAATGGGTTGTAATCGAACAGACACTTTCGTCAACTCGAGCTATAATAAGTGGGGTTCCACAGGGATCGGTCCTCGGTCCTCTACTCTTCGTTCTTTTCTTGAACGATCTTAAAAATCATGGTTTGATACATGACAATCCAAAATATAAATTTGCTGATGACTTAAAAGTCGGTTCCGAACAACTGACTGAGGAGGATTCCATTTTTCTCTCTACTCAAATTGCCTCTGTTGTTAAGTGGTCAAAACGCTGGCAGCTACCGCTGGCTGATACGAAATGTTGTGCGTTCCACATCGGAAGGAAAAATTTAATGCATCAATACTACCTGGGTAGTTCCAAACTTAACTCTGTTAATTAGATTCGCGACCTAGGTATCCGTTTTAACCACGATTTAAAATCTTCCACCCATTGTGGAAACATAGTTAAAGCTGCGTTTCGTAGGCTTGCCATTATTAGAAGATGCTTTCGTTCTTCTAACCGTCAAACCATGGTATGGGCCTTCAAAGTTTAAGTGCGACCAATTTTAGAGTATGCGTGTCCTATGTGGTCACCACATCTCTTACAGGACATCGACAGGTTGGAATCTGTCCAGCGGTTTTTTACACGGTCTGTGCGCGGGCTGGGCAAACTTTCACCTGGCTGCTGCCTACGGCTACTCGGCTTGGAACCACTTGAGCTGAGGCGCCTGAAGGCGGACCTGATTCTTACATTTAAGATCGTTCACGGTCTGATGCCATTGGACCTGCCTTTCTTCGACCGCAGTGAAAATAATTTTACCCGGGGCCATTCTTTTAAACTCAGAAGCACTAAGTGTAACCTAGACTGTGGCAAGTACTTTTTTTGCAAATCGGGTGGTGGCGCCTTGGAACTCCCTCCCCGAGGCTGTTGTTTCGGCTACTTCGCTGGGTGTGTTTCGTGGATTGCTAAACAAAACCGATTTGTCCACCTACCTTAAGCGTCCATATCTGTGATGCAGCCATTAACGTCTTACAAGGACCGGTGTTAGTGGTAACGTATGTAACCCTTCCGTCCTCCTTGCCCCTACTTGGGTGCAGAATGCTTTATTTATTTATTTATTATATTTATATTATAAAAGGATATACTACACCAATTCACAATAAAATCGTTAAAATCCAGTTAAGATAGCTAATTTAGCGTTAAATGAAATCCGTAATGTCGGTAGTACTTAAAAAGTATGTGTGGACGTGGCGAAACGGAAAACTGACATATAGGTTTGGTTATTGTCTGAAGGGGTTCGCCACGTTCATATACTTTTGTAAGTACTACTGACATTCCGGAACTAATTTAATGTTACATTTTCTATCTTAACTGGCTTTTTAACCATTTTATGGTGAATTTGTATAGTATATCCTTCTAAATTGGATTTATTTGCTTGTTATAGTGCCGAATATGCCATCTTAACGACACCGTCATGGTGGACCCGTCAATGCCATAATGCAAGATGTTTTACAACTTTTGTACATTTCTGAGGAAGGTAGCGCATTTAAAAAAAATACTGGGTACCGAAATATAGGCTAAGTGTGTGTTTTGTAATCTGTCTGTGCTTTACTTTCGCGTATTTCGTATCACAACGTATAGCAAGCACGTCCATCGATTGTAGACGAACAAACGTAAAATAATGAGCTGTGAACGATTAAAAAAGGTAATAGAACCTACAACTGCATGACACTTACAATAAAAATAAAAATAAAAAACACTATTAAAAGCCCATGACTGGATGGGGAACACTATAAGCTAGCCGCCATGTTGGATGTTGACACTGGAAGACCACTGATCTCTACAGTATTGGCAAAACGTCGGGTATTTCGGTGGATGGCTACGCCAGAGGTGGGAAAGAAGCCCGAGCTATAAGACTAATTGCCCCAGCATTACGTAGACAACATAAAGCCATTTGCTGTTGTGTACTGTAGTGAAAGCTCTTTCAGTATCAAGAATGCAGAAAATCAATACAAATTGTAAAAAAATTTTTTTTTTTACTACAGCTACTTTTACATATTTTGAAACAACGTGGATTCTTCTTTCGTCATTTCTGCAGCAAATCATGCGTGTCGTATATGCTGCTTGCTTGCAGTGTTCGCTTCTTTGTTCAATTTGCTTCATAGGCCATTCTTGTTAATCGTTGTTGTTATTCTTGTTAGGGAAATTTTGATTTCACCTAGAGATCGTACCAGTGAATCGAATTTCAGTTTCTGTAGCTTAAAATTTTGGTATTAGCAAGGAGCCAAGGACCAGGGCCTTTTTGAATGCTATTTTAATATCATTACTACAATATTGTAGTCAGTGGCGTAACTAATGGGGGGAGGGAGGGGGGCGGGGGGCAAAAGGGCGATTCGCCCCCTCTGTGAGATTTTTAAAGCTTATTCGGCAAATTGGCCAAGTCACTTTTTCCATAGCTTAAAAATTATTTACCGTCAGATGGCTGCATTTTGAGGTCAAAGACGCAACTTTCATCTTAGCTAATTTATACTTCTAGTGTTTCTCCTTTAAATCACTAAAGTAACCAGGTAACCAATGGAGAAATACGAAAACCAGTAAAGATAAACAGTAAGGATTACTAACTCCATATTTTGCTTAAAATTCCCAACATTTCTAACAAAGTATATCAGTGTTTAAAAAATAAGTATCTAGTATGAAAAACTGAAAAGATTTGCATTACACAATTTTTTTTATGTGTATAATGCAGTCAGCAAAACTGGTTTTATAAAAATGTTTCCAACGGCACTTTACAAGGCCAGAAAATGCCACAAAATAGCAAAAATGCATCAGCTTACGGGGCACTTATTCGGTTCTTCCTCCACAAACATTCGGCTAAATGTCTATTGTTGAACCCTCAGTACAAAACACTAGTTACGCCACTGATTGTAGTTATTATGCTTGTTTAGGAAATTTTTCTCTCACCTAGAGATTGAACCAATGAACCAAGGAAGGAGCTGAAAACCAATCAGCATAAGATTTGCCATCATACATTCTGGACAAGCACTTAATGAACTTAGTTTCCAGACCTTCAACAAGTCTTTTTAAACAAGTTTTTTAACGTAATACGACCAAATAACCGAACAGTATTCAACAAGTAGTCTATAACATGACCTATTTTCCGCCTTCCCGTATTTCCATATCATTCTTTCCTTCCATCTGACAGCTAACACCCACGTGGACCCTTGAATAAGCGTCGGGCAAGATCACTACACTGTTGACCGAAGTGAGCTAGCTTCGGGAACAATTAGTTGGATTTCTACCCCCTTCAGCTACCCAGGCTAAATAACTTCAAGACTTAAGAATCTTGCACTAAGAATACAAATAAACTTGTTTAAAAAGAACACAAAGATTCGGTTAGAACTAGGAGAGATTCGCTCCCCCTTGCCACAAATCTCGTATCTTCTTGTTTCGACCGTGTCCTTTTCCAAGTGCTTCTCTCCCTGTAAACAAACTTAGTTTTGTCACGACAGCGTCGCGTTTAGTTGCTTGCTTTCAGAACGGAGGGGGGGGGGGGGGAGAAGGGGCATACGGTCTTGGTTGGCTGCTTGCCTGCAATGGGACCATGAACGTGAACTCGACCGAATCTCTAGGCGGTGCTTGGCTTACTCTCGGCGGAGCGACCGTGAAAACCACCACGGAATAGGTCGAGCGACTGAACAGAACGCGCCGACGTAGGCGGAGGGACTTCCTGCTTGCTCCTCTCATCTGAGGGCACCACTCCTCATGGAAGTCAAGCGAAACCTCGATCACAAGGGTCTTTTGGAAATCTTGCCCTCCCTCGACATTGTGCCACAAAAAACGATCGATATCTTTCAACAACGAAATCTTATTTTTTTTGGTTCGTTTTCTCCACCCTCCTGGACCCCCCTCTCCCGTTGGTTTCTGTTTCATTCGTTTTTATTCTTATTCTTTCCTGACCACGAAGAACCACACCGCCAGAGAGACCTCTTAAACTGTTTGTTATTGAAGGGAAATTCACTTCGAGGGTGCCTTGTATTTAGCGGTTCCTGACATAACGCGACTTGCGTAATGCGTTTAAGGAACAATATTGACGGTTCCTTTCTTGGACAATTGCCAGCTCAATCCCTTTAGCCTCCCTTCCCCTTCAATCTCCCTCACCCCCCCCCCCTCCCCACGTCTATGCACTTCGACGCTTCTAAAACGTCTGGAGTGGACTCAACCATGAGTGGAGGCGTCACCATGATTCCTTAAATGCATTATTGGTTGGCGATTCACCCATGGCGCATCGTTTCAGAACATGAATCGCCGCTTAATAGTTAAATTTCTATTACTATTACTTTATTAGATGCATTTTTTTAAATACGTATGCAACATCCAGTGATTCCTTCTCACTAACGGCAGAAACTGTGAAACTATAGGATGGGGAAGGGGCTTATTCAGAGATACTAGGAGAAGCCCTCCTCCGGACGGTTGTAACAAACGTGTGGTTTTTTTTCTGTCATGTGTATGTCCATGTTTCGTCAAAGTAAGTTTCCTTAATCACAATTTTGCGCATACTGGTTTACAAACGCTGATTTTCGTTCGCTTTGCTCACACAATCAGCGCTTCTCCCTTATCACGTTATAACCTTTTTCCCCTTCACAAGCATGCTAACCACGTCGTCCAAGACCGCCAAAAACTGCCGGGATGCGCGCTGAGAGTGTCCTAATCACAGCATTGATTAGTGTTAGCGGGATGCATAAGAATGTGGTAGTCTTATCATTATTAGATTTCCCGGTGTTGAATCATAAAACGAACATTATTTTAAGGTAACGATGATTATCCTTGAAGTCTTCGGACGATTTATTGCTACGTCCAGCGAGCGTTTACCGCATTTTTAATGAAAATCAAAAACGTCGTAGCGTAATATACAGTCAATACACACGTACCTTGGTTCTTCTTCCGTTTAAAATTCATGAAATTAAACCTCCGAGGCATTGTTTTGACATCGAGTGGACAAAGCGGTACGTAGCAAGATCCATTGTTGTTAAACTTGAATAATTTAGTGTCAATGCAAACTTTCTAAGTTTAAAATCCGCATATCATGCGTCACGAGTACCTTTCACAGTTCAGCCCGCATATTAGAGCAGTTTATTTTCGGGGTGTTCGCAGCGCGACTGGTGGCAGAATCGGCGGCTAACTGAACGACGCCTCAAATTTCTAACGTTAAACCCTTTAAACATATAAGGAAGCTGTGGCCTTCTGCGGTAAAAGAATGGTGTCCCGTAACAATTCTATAATAGGGGCACTTCTTCCCCTTTGCCTTCATTGCCTTTTGGGGGAAACCCGGATCGTTTAATTTTTTGTGAAGACCTGCTATTTCCAGCATTGTTAGTATCTGTTTAATCACAGCCTATGTAGAGCTTGTATAGGTTTAGGCGAAGGTTAAGTTTAGTAGTAAGCAGAGCGATCGGCTTCGGGCCTTGTAAGCTCTTAAATAAATAAAAAAAAAATTACAGCCTACGCTTTACGGCTAGCATTTAGCTGATTTGCATTGTTTCATTATAACAATATTTAAAACAATGAAACTTATCAGTCAGGGCCTCGTGTCTTCGAAATGGCACGCCCAATAAAAATTCTGCCTTTAAGTGCACCTTGGTAGCTCTTCATAATAGAGACCATCCGCTACCATCACACACCAAATATTAACGGAGGAGTGCGTGGACTAAATTTCACTAATTCAAAAATTCACAAAAATTCGGCTCGGTAGTCTTTTAATTTATAGATGGTCGGATAAAAAAATCCTCGTTGCCCAGGATTTTGTACAGATCTATTGACTACAATGTGCTTGCCTGATTATTTGCAGAACAACCAGGGTCGTAGGAGACGGTGCGGCAGGGCACTACTTTTCTGGGGAAACTTTTTTTCCTCCCCTTTTGCACGAAGTTTCGCCTCGCAGAATGACCTGGTTTGTGCATAGTCATCAGTTAGCCACGACGTATGCTGAGAAGCGTTGCTTACGAAGCTATACGCATAAGATAGTGTATGTTTGAAATTGACAATGTAATATACTTACGGCATACAGAGCTAAGCCAGACCCCCTAGCTGATTATTTTGGACCCTTTCTAACCAGCCACACCATTTCACGCTAGCTTCCTAAGGCAGTAACGGTTGACTTAGGTTCTGGTTGGCCACTGGAAGTAGCTGCTTTTTTATGATCGTTTAAAATCGCCTGTCACACGTTTGCACTAACGTTGGCGGTGACTGGAACCAATGTACAGGCATTGAACGGCTGTGGTGTACTATATGCTTGCGGCGTTAGGCCTAACCCTATGTTTGGCTGTCGGGTGTGGCTCTTGCTATTGACAAGGTATACGTCATACCGTTTTCTGAGAAATTCCAGTGGCAATGCTGGCCTCTTGAAGTTGTTTTTTCAGCAACCGTGTTGAGTACTGAGCTTTGATGTATTTGAAGACATCATCCAAACAATCTCTTTACCCTGTGAATTCGAAGGTTTTTCATGTCGGGAAAAGGTAGCGAAAAAGTAGCCATATTGGTTCGTCTGCTCGAAGAACAAATTTTACCAGGCATCATCAACCCATTTTCCAAAAACCAACCCTAATGGCTAACCAGAACCTAAAATAGAATAGGACATGATTAAACGACGATGCAAACCTATTTACGTTGCCTTTTGGACTTATATGTTAGACTGCCTGAGCAGGGAATCAAACCCTACCCTTTGAAACCAAAGGCCGAGGTCCTGCCGCTGAGCCATACTGACATGCGTGTCAGTATGGCTCGGCAGTAGGACCCTAGCCTTTGGTTTCTCAAAGGTCGTGGGTTCGATTCCCCGCTCAGGCAGTCTGACATTTAAGTCCAAAAGGCAACGTAAATAGGCTTGTATCTGTATTTATTTAACTCTTGTGTGAGCCTTTGGCTTTTCCGTCCTTAATTAAATGACGAAATGGAGAAAAAAATTAAGGTTAAAGGGTCGAAATTGCATTACATCAGTACAGGTCAGTAGAGGAACTGGGAATGAGATTGCATTGGATTTCCAAAAGTCTAATGATTTACCGAAAACGCGTCACAGTGGTGGTTTAGAACGAATACACTTGGTTAACATTGTTGTTATTCTGTGTTAAATAAACTAGGATTGCCTTCTTGTAAGAGGTTCCCGCATGTAGGCCATTTTTAAAGGTATAATGAGCGAGAGCTGACGCATGGGTGGATGGCCTTCTAAGGTGTCAAAGAGGGGTTGCTCCGTATCACCGCACGTCGTGGGGCCAGTCAAGACGCCACGTCGGAGACACCTATCCCCGCAAACACATAAGAGTGCGTGCTGTTGTAAATAGAATACATCGCTTTCCGTTACGTGCTGAAGGGTCTTTATTCAAGCTATTCTCGTGAATCTATGGTTGTGCAACCGTAAAGATATGGTTGTGCATTTCGTAGAAGGAAAAAGAATTTAATTTGCGTTATTTATTGAACAAAAGAGTGAAAAGAGGGTAAAAGGTTGACTTATGGTTAGAACTAGGGCGGTTTCTGATCGCCTTCGAAGTTCGAATCTCTAACTTTCGTTCTTGATTAATGAAAACATTATTGGCAAATGCTTTCGCAGTAGTTCGTCTGCAGAGGTTTGTCGATTTCAGAAGGTGCTGTTTCCTTTCAGATTCATTTACAATTACATAGTTGCTGTAACTCTGCATGTCAATTTTGCAGTGAAAACTGAAAGCTTTCAAGTGGCATTATTTAAGTGGCACTTCTGGGGAGTGGAATTTGCCCCCCCCCCCACCAGTCAAATTTGACTGCAAGCCCTTCTGGTATTTAATATACTCTTGCTCCCAGCTAAACCTCAAAGTGACCCAACATTGCGAATAAAATTTGGCAAAGATTATAAATTAACCCATTTACTCATTGTAGTTTATAAAAAATCACACAAAAATTAGTTTTGTGAACATTTCAAAACCATTACCACTGCTGAAAAAGATTTATATTTTTACATGGTGGTGAGGAACTGAAATCATCCCCACATCCTAGACACCTTAGTTTAGTTTGTAGAACCCTATACTAAATCCAGATTTACTTAGTAGGGTGGAGTGTAAAAACCTTTCTTGGGAATTCCTCATTGGCAGGGCGAGGAAAAGATTCCCTTGGGCATCACAAAAAATTTCATCACTTTGAGGTCATGTCTTGAGATGCCCCAAGGGCCTTCAAGTTTAACATTGTACGGCAATGGCCAGAACGACGAAAAAGGCACAAATGATGATTTGACTGGTTTTAAATTTAATTCTAACATTGTCTCATTAGAAACACCTAGAGAATAAGAAAGGTAGCCGTAATTCCCGAAAGTTTTTTACTGCGCAACAGTGAAGTAAATAGTTACGGGCCAAAATTGCCTGAAAGGTTATTTTGGCCAATTTTCTTTTCAATGCTGAATTATTCTCAGTTTTTAAGAAAAATAAAATTCTTTGCAATTATGGCATGCTAATGTAGTTTCTGAGAGAATCGAATGAGATTATCTAAAAATATTAAAGTTTAAAACAGTCAAATCATCATATTTTTACCTTTTTCGTCGTTTCGCCCATTGTCGTACAATGTTAAACTTGATGGCTCTTGGGGCACCCTCATGACGTCACCCCAGAGTGACGAAATTCATTGATAGTGATGCAAGCTTTTCCGCACCCTGCCAATGCAGAATTCCCCCAAAAATGAGGTTTTTACTCTCCACCCCAGTACTTGGCTTGTCATCTCCACCAAACAAAAGTCATGGGAGCGCAATAGCTTTATTTTACTGCTACATTTACAGATTTTTTTTATGATCAAAGAACAGCTGACCAGGTTACCAACGTGCTCGTCACTACAATAATACGGTCCTATGAATGTCCCATTTGACTTCAGTTAATTGCGTAATAAATTAACTTTAACAAATTTGTGTAGAGTAAAGTTATTCAAGGTACTACATTGGGTCTATAATCATTCTACGCGTTCACCATTAGCTGTTAAGTTATGGACCAATCACAAAACAACCGAAGCATAGGTTGATTCTCTGTGTTAAATCTGTGAAATAAACTTTTTCGATAGAAAGGACAAATAAAAAACTAATGACATTGTGCATATTTTAAATAAACTTTGGGTAAGAATTTAATTTTGTAATGCAAGTTAACATTGTTGGTAAAGACTCAACAAAAATGCTGTAAGGTTGGTTCCAACCGAGCATGGACATAAGATTACTCTGAAAACATAACATCCAGTGGAAAAATTCACAAAGAAAGTCCACAGAACGTGGAAATTTTCAGAGACATTATCGTGAACTCCAAAGAGCGACTTTAACTGGTGAACTCAAACGGCGAATTCACCAATTTCTTCGCAAGTAAAGATGCCCTTTTCCCCGCATCGAAATTATAGAGTGGACCAAAAAAAGAATTATGGTTACGTCTTAAGACTTCCTTCTCCAACAACACCGTCCACTTTTCTCACTGGCATTTTCTT
>JAHWFP010001318.1:0-18395 GCA_023313725.1 Lithobius niger | reverse complement strand
CAAGATAGGCCGCGGACACTATACGTCTAATAAACGGTAAAAAAAAACTAAGGCCCAACGTGTAACGGGAGCTTTGTGAGGGGTTCCCGGGTATCAACGATACTTTAAAATAAAGCATTCAGTTTGGCATGGGGGTAGTAAACGGTTATTCAATACTAGAAAAAGCCCGTCCTCCAAGACGGTTGTAATCATAAACGTAGTTTTGTTTGTCCTAATTGGCCTTACATCATCAAAGTAAATTTCTGTAATTATAATTTGCTCATACTGGCTAACAAACGCTGATTTTCGTTCGCTTCGCTCACTCAATCAGCTCATCTCCCTTGCAACAGTGAAACCTTTCTCCCCTTGCCTTCTTGCCTGCAATGACAGCGTGATGTCACTGAATTTCTATTGTATGTGTAGCACTGTTAAGGATTAGAGAGGGAAATTATTCCGTCGGCGTGCACCCATCGATGGCTTCCTTGACTCGGAATGCAGAAGATGCCACTCGTGAACTATTTATTAGGAGGCAATGCTGTCGCTGATGATGATTCCTCGTTTGTTGACCGTGGGTATTAACGATGTGAGGTGCGCTATATCTTAAACATAATTATGGATTCTGAAAAACTTTGAAATGATTTCGCAGGAGTAATCAATCAATCATGCCCAGGCAATGAATATCGATATCTCCGTAGAGAATTCCGTAACAAAATATCAACTTGTTGCTTTTTCAACTCCTAGTCTGTTTCGTAGTTAAGCGCACAAAACCAAAGTTAGTAAAGACTCCTTTTTTGATTCAGAACTGACTGACTGCCTTGGACTTGATAACGGGATGCAGAAATTCTCTAAATTGTGCAAAATTTTGCATTTTACACATTTTTCAGGCTAGATTTTTGCTGAAATTCGTTTGGTGTAATTTTCCTCCACTCGTCAAAACGAACAGCAGAATTAACTTTTATTTTAGTCGGGGTTAAACGCAAGTTACAGGTTTTATATTCTTAGTTTTTTTGATGAAGGCCTGAAATACAAAACTGAAACTAAAGCTGCCTGCAAATCTCACTGTGAAACAAATCGGGAGTCAGTCAAAGGGAACTTCTGTCAGAAACTTCGCTGTAACAAAACGTACTTTTTGGGTTGCTTTTTCCACTAAGTCAATCTTGCAAGCTCGTGAAAGAATAACAGGAGTGGTAGAGGGTGGGAGGATGGGGTGGAGGAGAAGTGTCGGGGGGAGGGGGGGGGGGGTATAGATTGAGTTGTCCAGTGGCTTAAGAAAACGCCTAGTGACTGGTTTCCCTGCAGGGACATTCTTCTAATTAGCTCCATGTCGTATGTTTGGAAGGAAATGAGGAAGGGACCGTCCCGAAAAAAAAATGTAGACGTGGTAGATCTATCTCGAAACCTATCTGCTAATCCTAAAGCTGGTCAACCTCGATGAGTTTTTTTTTTGTGTGTGCGTGTTGGTATCGTTGTCTGTCTCTGTTTTGTCTTCGGTAGGGACTTGTACAGAAATTCATCATTTGTTGATTAGTTCTTACTTTTTCGGATGTTGGCAACAGTTAGAGGAAAAGTGGGCTAGAATAAACCGTAAGGAACCCAAACGATAAAATTGCTATTCGTGCAAACTTTGTTTTTTTTTCCATGTTGAAAAAAAAATTTAAATAGGACATTTTTTGGATCCAAAATCTGGTTCTCCGTCTGAAAAATGTGTTCCGAAGATCATACAAAATTAAAAAAAAAAAATGTTTCTCAGGCAAATAATTTCTAAAACAAGATGAGGCATAGGCATGCTGATTTTATTATTTTTTTGTTTTGGTATTGATTGAAAATGGTGATGCTGGATGAGGTTACTTTTGTAGCATAAAAATAGGGGACATTCGTTCAAACCGTGTGGTAAAGCGGTGGAACAGCCTTCCATCGGAATTGGTAAACTCGACTAGCTTTAAACGTTTTAAGCGTGATTTAAAAAATATTGATTTATTGTTGTTTTTTTAATGTTTTTGATTTTTTAACAGTGACATATTTTTTATATTTTTAATAGTGATGGTATTTTAATATCGACAGTATTTTAATAGTAACAGTATTTCAATAGTGTATTTTTTATTATTGCATTACATGTATTATCATTTCTAATATTTGATTTGCTTTGTATTTTAAATGTTTTGCAAACTTAAAATCTTTAAATTGTAATTATGTACTAAATTTTAAGCAATTAAGTATTATCATTGTTCTTATTGTTTTTCTTTATATTTTAAAATGTTTTGTAAATTTAAAATCGTTTTAGGACAGGTGTTAGTGGATGATAGCCATCCCTTCCTGATTCCTTTTACCAAATTTGTATGGTAATAAATTATATCTTATCTTATCTTATCTTATCTTATCTTATAAAAATTGTTCTTTATTGTCATAATCTGCTTTAAGAAAACTTCCAGTTGTATAATTTTTTAGCACATTAAAGCAATTAGTTTGTCGATCTGTACACTTGTACTATCCTAAGATGGAAAAAGGAACTCATAAGCCCTTAGTCGAAAATCATCATTTTAGATGATGGACTTAAAAATGCGCGATAAGCATGATTTTTTTTCCCGAAAATTGGGGGAAAATGCCAGAATGCGATGATATCTAACACGACTATTATTTGCGGTGTATCTTGAGTCCTGCAAGTATTTTGTGAGCGGCTACGTCTTCCTGGATGGGGTGGCTTTAATCGTTGGCCGCCATTGTTTTTGTAACCATCTTGGATATCAACAAGGCACTCTGCTACTGAAAACGTACAATCGATTATCTGTGTTCGTTCTGCGGAGAACTCAAGATAGGCCGCGGACACTATAGCACATGAAGCGTTTTTTATTGTCAATACTAGGTCAGAATCTTCTTAAAAGAAACTTTAAGATGTATAATTTTTGACGTGATTAAAGTAATTAGGTTATGCATCTTAACATTTTTATTATTCTACGATGGTAAAGGGGTACTCATAACTCACAGCCTTTAGTCCAAAATCATCAGTTTAGAAGATGGATTCAGATGCGCAATAAGCATGATTTTCTTTTCGAAAATTGGGGGGGGGGGGGGGAGGAACAAAATGCTGGACGTTTTTCGGGAATGCGATCGTCTAAAACGGACTAACTGTAAAACGGACTAGCTCATTTTGTGTTGTTTAGTTTGGCTTATCGAAGTAATAAAACGATTAAAAAGCAAAACGATTTATCAAAAGTTCTACCCTCCTCCCTCCCTTTCTAATCCCTTTATCCAAATCTCGGAAGTCTTTTCAAATACGAATATTTCCCTTCCCCCCCCCCCTCCCCCCAAAAAAATTCTTCGGTTAGCCACAGCTTCAGTACGGACTATTACACGTATGCCGTCATTCGGAGGAGATGTGAGGAACTAGGAAGAAAGGGGGAAGGGTCTATGGAATGGTCGTTGAGAAACTACGAAGTGTAACGGCTTGGCTCTGCGAGGTGAACAATTGGCAAGCCAGCAACCCCTAAGAAGTAACCCCTAACGTGGCTTCACCTAAAAACTAGGCAGGTGCAAGAGTGTACAGAATGCGGCCGTCTTGAGAAATCGCGTCTAAACCAAGCAGCGCATTTACTCGTTTTCTTTATAAGGAGATCAAAATTGCCATTCTGGACCAGAAGCCTTGCACACCACACGTGTTGGTTTCAGAATGGAACCTTAGCTATAGGGAACCAAAACGAGAATCATACAAACGAAGTAAAATCGACTACTCAAAGAAGGCGTGAAATGAATCCGAAAACGGCATCGAGCATTGACCAAGTCTGGTTCCCAATAGGGCAGGGACACAACGTAGTATTATACTGGAGCCTTAATGGGTTAGCTGCAAGGGGCACTGCGGAGAGAAACAAAAGGGCGTCATACTGAAGCCGAGGCTGTGAAGAGTGATTTCTTAGACCTAAAATGCGCGATTTTTGTTGTTGGAGAAAACAACGTTATTTTAAGCTTAAGAAATCCGCTCTTCCGTTGTTGTTCCCTCCATTTTTATGAAGTACACCTTGTAGTTATACCCTCCAAAACCCATACTGGTGCCAATATGGCGGCAAATGTCACTGCTCTATACTTTGTGCAAAATGGACGGCGGGGAAGAGAGTAAAGTGCCTAAATCATAACTCTGCGTGCATCTCACTCACTCTTAGAATAGCCGTATTACGGAGATGTAATTAGTCCACAGCCAGTTTATCATTTTTTTTTATTTACAAAAAAATGAAAATGGACCCTTCTGTCTCCCATACCCCGAACAGACGAAGTACTCAATTCTATAGGGGCCCTATACCGGATTTTGACATATTCGATTCGATACCACCCCAGGCCAGTTTACAATTAGCTGGAAAGTACTAGATTATTTAAATAAATACAGATGGAAACCGATTTACGTTGCCTTTTTGCATTTAAATGACATGCTGCATGCCTGAGCGGGGAATTGAACCCGTGATCTTTCAAACCAAAGGCTGAAGTCTTACCCCGGAGCCATACTGACAGGCAGTCTGATGTTGTAAGTCCAAAAGGCAACGTAAATAGGTTTGCATCCGTATTTATTTTACTCTTCTCAAGCCCATTTGGATATCTGTCCGGTTTACCACTAGATCCTTATTCGATACCACGTTTAGAATTAATATTTGCAAAATGAATTCTAAATCAAAATTCTTTCAGCGACGAACTTGAATGGAGCTCAGAATAACTCATGTCCACGCAGGGTCTCAGATAAAATATTTTTGATTATTAAATTCCGAATTGCTTGAATAACTTAAAACATAAAATCGTATTTTTAAAGAACTGATGAGATTTAAACGTGCATGAAGAAGCTTTCAACATTAGGGTACACAATTTACCACAGACCACATGTTTACAGGGATTATTTGCTTTCGATGGTCAGATTCGCTTATAAACGATATAAAGAGGCGTTCGATTAGATTCAGTTATATATATATATATATATATATATATATATAATTTAGTCTTCGAAATTAGAGGCAAGTTTTTTTTTATCCTTACGTTCCAGAAACTTTTGTCGAAGCGTTTTTAGGTTGTTTTTTTCTCGTTCAGTCATCTACACATCTGATTAGAAATATAAAATTTCTATAGTGTCCACGGCCTATCTTGAGTTCGCTGCAGAAGAAACACAGATAATCGATTGTACGTTTTTAGTAGCAGAGTGCCTTGCTGATATCCAAGATGGTTACAAAAACGATAGCCCCCGTCGATTAAAGCCGCCTCCTCCAGGAAGACGTAACCGCTCATAAAATACTTGCAGAACTCAAGATACCCCGCGCACACAATAAATCAAAATACAAAGCATCACTAACTTGTGTAAAATTAAAATTACTAGTAAAATCACAATGCGATGGGCTGCAGTGCGGAACGTGGTTTGTGCTTGCTTATATCCCCAAGGGATTAAAGGGACATACCCTCTCACTATATTGGAACATCCTGCGCGAACTAGCCTTTGCAATTTTTACATGTATAGGTTAGAGTGAATGTTGCAAAACCGTTTCTCATGAGGGGAAAAATAGGAAAAGGAATGCCTTTGCAACACTCACACACGTTTAAATTAATGTTACAAAACTGAACCGTACAGGAAAGCCAACCCAGAGGCGTGTGCCTTTAAGCTTAGCGTATACATTAGTCTCCTTTAGAAAATGTAAGTGATTACTTGCTTACCTATACGGAGTGCGAGCAGAGTCAAGGAGCTTCTCCTGTGATACGTCTGTCTTCGCAAAGCTTTTTTTAAATCCATTTTCTGATTCGCATGAAAGTTTCTACATCGATTCAGTGACCTTTCGTAAAGCAACAAAATTGTTGACGTTCCGTAATTTTTGACGCTCAAATGTGTCAAAGTTGTAAGGCGTGTTTTTCAAGGACTGAACATTAATCAGTCCTTCAAAAACACGCCTTACATCTTGCAATGCATTAATAAAAAAAATTGGTACGTTGTTTCATGATACTTATTAATCCTTTTAGTAATCGGTAGGGAGGTGGTTTTTTTTTTTTTTGGACATGCGACTGTCGGTAATACGAGCCAATCTCGCATCCTTTTGTATCAGAAACCACGACCCTGACTACTCATTTGTGCTTGTGCTTTGCTCGCACCTCTCGGGTTCCCTTGATATCGTCGTGAAGCTTGCTTTCATTCCTCAGCCCTTTTTTTTTTTGTTTCATTTATTTTTTTCATGGGCTTACGTCCACTGGAAGACAATTACAGACAAATTCAAGGAACACGCCATTTTCTCGGCTTTTAAAAAACATTATTGTTTCACTTTTTGCGTTTACCGCGTTATGATGCGTAAGCATTGTTTTGATTTTTAATAGTGAATAGCGTCTGAATGGAGGTGGTTTTACGTCTATCTTTGCACAGCACCCATCTGACATCTAAAGAGCTAGAAAATGTAATAAACAAATTTCCGAAATTGTCATTTATAAAATCGAAATGTGAAAAAAAAAATTAAGTATGAAGAAAATGTGTTTTGAACATGAAAACTAAAGTAATTTGAAACGATTGGTTTAAATTTAAGACACACTACTGTGTATTAACGAAACAAATGTTCCCCTCTTGAGGATTTTTCTTTTCACAGTAAATAAAACTATGTTTTTTAGCGCTTGGCCATCTAAAAACAATGACGTAAAGCCTAAGCCTGTATCCTTCGTTTTCGCATGGAAAATCAAACAAATGGCGCCATCTGTTGGTAAAATCGAAACGTGCATCTTTTCTTTACATCAGTGTTTCTCAAACTGTCGTTCGCGACCCCAGTGGGGTCGTGAAGAAGTAATCCTGGGGTCATGAAAACTTCTCCTTACCAGCAACTGAAAAGCTACAGTTGAGGAATGATTCGTCGTAATTTTTTTTTCCGAAAAGTTGTTGCCTCAGATGAATTTTAAGCGTCTGGAGCCGAGCTTATATCGGGGCTGACAGTCTAATAATGATGCGACCGTCTGTGTTCAGGTAGGGAAAGCATGTGTAATTTCTGGACTGGAGCACAGGTATAATTATTAAGACGAACATAACGAAACGAACAGTGGTACTATTATTATTATTTTTTTTTTTAATATTGCTTTCTCAATTTAAAAATTCAAATTGAGGTATGTAATATTTTCTTTAATGATTGAACTATCATCAGACTTAGCATTGAAACTCAGTACAAATCAGTGTACGAATACTGAGCTTTGGAACAAACAAGAGCACAATGGTTTTGTCACACGTGCCAAACAAGCATTTGTTCCATGTGCTTTTTCTTACTTATGTGAATCGGAGTTTTTCTGTGTAGTGGGACTGAAGACCCACAGAAACCGACAGATGGTAGAGGAAAATGAGTTAAGATTTTAAATTAACAAATCTTTTATCAAATTAGGAGCAGTTGTGGTCAGAAAAACCAACACATTGCTCCGATGAAAAAAAAAATGAGTAAACTTTGTTGTAACCCATCTATAATTAACAGCATTAAATTTGTATTACCGGTATGGATGGGTCATGACCCGTCTCCAGTGGTCAAATTTTGAAAAATGGTGTCGTGGTTAAAAAAAGTTTGAGAAACACTAGCTGCTTTACATTATGATTTCGATAAAACCTAGCCTCAGTGTCGTTAAAGCTGGCCTCCGTACTTTACAAAATATTTATAATGTAAAACCTGGCCTTAGTCTTTCACAAAACATTTATAATGTCGTTAAACCTGGCCTTAGTCTTTTCCAAATCATTTATAATGTTTTACCCTTAACTCAGTCTATTACAAAATATTGGCAATGTCGTTAAAACTTGCCTCAGGCTTTTACAAAGCATTTATAATGTCGTTACACCTGGCCTCAGTATTTTACAAAACGAAGCAAAAACCCTTGCTTGTAGGGTAAAAGTAAATTCGCTTATAGCGTCTGTGATGTCTGAATCGGCCCAGTCATGTTTTCGACAGAGCAAGGTATGGTTTAATGTATGGGCTATCTGTCCGAACCCTTGAATTCGTGGTCAGGTTAATCAGAATCAACCAAACTGATTTATCAAGCTTTTAATCAGCTTTTCTCGAATTATAGGTAACAGAACTCCTGTAATCATTGTATTGAACTATTCCATGAATTAAACAAATAATAAATATACGGTTTTAGTTGTTATGGTTTAATTCCTTTTCTGCAGGGCCCTTACAAAAATACAGGAGCGTCATAGTGTCCTTAATATTTTTTAAAAGACAGGCAACATGTCGAGTTTTCGACTGCTGCCCTCAGTCGACTAAAAAGTGGAACTAATTATGCCCAAACATCACTAATCTCCTAGAGTTTTTTGGTATTTGACATCTGTGGTCAAAATTATAAAATTATTTTATAATTTTAATAACTTTATGTTTTACTTTTTTATACGTAATATTAATTATTTTGTAAATTATACATCATAATAATAATTGTTTATACTTTTTTCTTAATTAATCGGAAAAAAAAAACCTTTGGGGCTAGGTTCACCAGCCAACAGTAACTTCCAGTCCTCATCCTTCGCCTGTTGTTCGATATCCGTGTCTGGCTTTCCGGTCAGACACGGTTTTATTACATTTAGTCAAACCTACCTAAATGTTCAAACGCCATTGTCCCGTGGAATTCGGAAAAATAGGGAGAGGGTATTAACTATGGCCTTTAAAACAAGTGAATAATAACAGACCCTGTATCTTTTTGTCATTACTTCGTGAAAAGGGAGTAATTTCACGTTTTAGTCCTACACGCCCCCGAAGAATGATAGGTCATCTAACCAGAAAAAACGACCTAAATTATCGAACAGAACAGGTAGCGAAACCGATTACTCTGAAGCTCTTGTCCCTGCCGACCTAAGACTTTGCACGTCTTCCAGCGAAGGGCGGATGTGACTGCTGCCGCTTCGTGCGTGCGTGCATGCGGGCGTGAGGGTGTGTTTGGGTGTCTGGACGATCGCGTCACCCCAAACCCTAACCACGACAGTCGAAAAGACTCGGCCTTCACCCATTGGCTGACGCGTATCCCCGCGTGATCCCGGCGTTTCGGGCACTTTCATTGATTGGCCGATCGACGTATGGCATCGAGGGCGAAGGCGGGATTCAAAATGGCCGCCACCAAAACAAAACGGCGGCTCGCTCGCGCCGTTTCGCACGAGGAGGACGTGGAGGGGAGCGCGCGCGGATTCGGAGGCGGTGGCGAATGTTTACGGTTGTCGCCGTCTGAAGCTAAAGTGTCGTGATTTATCGCGCACCTACGAGGGACCAAGCAACAATACGCCAATTTGCCTAAGGCGTATACCGGAGGGGGTTCCTTTTTGGTTTCAATGTAGGAAGGGGTGGGTGTATCCCCCCCTCCCTACCCCCTTCCCGGTAATACGGTACGGTAACACGTTAACACGGTGGGGATGTGGGGGTGGTGTGAATGTTTGTTTTGCAAAGGGACACATCTGGTTCGTGGCAATTTGAGATGGGAACGCCATTTGTTTTGTTTGATGGTTTGGGTTTAAATCGTCCGCAAGCAGTTTCATTTCTGAGTTTTTCGGTTTGATTTTGTCTCCCCCGTTTACCAGTTTGTAAGTGCACGTAAAGTATACTGTTGTCTGACGGCTCAAGAAAAAAATGTGGTAAATTCCAAAATACTGTGGTCCCTTACGTGGGATAATATCTAGATTCGGGGTTTGTTTACACCTCTTCAATTTTGGTGCAGTGGGAACCCGGACAACTGCGCAGTGACTGAGGTTGGTGCTAATGCCCTAGCTGTCGACGCGCCGTTAATTCTCAGCCTTCCCCCCCCCCCCCCACACACACACACGCACATTTAGAGCAATGGTTGGATGCGTTTAGAACTTCCGAGATAACTCTGACAGGGAGAGACCTAATAGTTGTACTGATCGCAGCTAGAGCGCGCCAGGGGTTGAATATTTGTGATTTCAGAATACTCCCCCTCACAGAAAACGTAATTTGCATATTTGGCTTAGTTTGGCTCATATAAGAACTGTTGCTTAGTGAATATTTGCTATTGCAACTCACGAACCGTTCTATAGTGTCAGCGGCCTATCTTGAGTTCTCCGCAGAACGAACACAGATAATCGAGTTGGACGGTTTCAGTAACAGAGTGCTTTGTTGATATCCAAGATGGTTACAAAAACAGTGGCGAGCATCGATTAAAGCCACCCCATCCAGGAAGACGTAGCCGCCCACAAAATACTTGCAGGACTCAAGATACACCGCGCATACAATAAGCACAGCCGGAGCTGTTGGACCACAAACACAATTTGTCTGTAAATTGAAAAAAAAAAAAAAAAATACATTTTTGGTCAGACGGTTTTAGGCCATTGCTTCTGCAAGGTGGCGTTCTATCTGGAAAAGCTGGAAAATCGGGAATATTCATGGAGTTTATCAAGTCTGGAAAATTCAGGAAAGAATCAGGGAATATGATAAACACATGCTGAAAGTCAGGGTATTTCAACGTTTTCCGGAAATATAAAAGTCTTTTTCATCTATTAGACGTAGTTAATTCGGATTTCATTTTTTACGTCCTTCTAAAACCTTCACTTTTTTAGTTCAGTTAAAATTTCATATCACATCCTAGTTTGTTTCAGTTCCGATAAAGCCAACACTCATTAGGCATAAGTGATATCGGGGACAATATACGTGTTAAGTGCGGGTCTAGTTTTGTTCAGATTGCGGTTTTCATACCATTTATATAGTGCCAGTTAGATCAGTGCAGTTTTTTAATCAGTAAATCGCTACGATATAGTTAATTGCAATTTGAGTGAAATGTGAAAAAAAAAATTTTGAGTCCGGTACTGCACTCTTCCTTCGACCGAAAAAAAAAGTCCGGGAAAAATGTCAGTATTGGTCTGAAAAACCTGGAAAAATCATGGAATTTCATCATGAGC
Organism: Lithobius niger; assembly: GCA_023313725.1. Lineage (NCBI taxonomy): Eukaryota > Metazoa > Arthropoda > Chilopoda > Lithobiomorpha > Lithobiidae > Lithobius > Lithobius niger. Next base: position 7,564 of record JAHWFP010001318.1, on the reverse strand, counting down.
TTTTGAATGCCACCCTGTTTTAAGGGACCAGTCATTATTTGTCCCCCCCCCCGCCCCCCCCCCCGCCCCCCCCAAGATGCATGAAATGGAAATGTGACCATCAAATTTTAAGATGACTCCTCCCCCTTCAAAACCCTGAAAAAGTCTTGACCAGCCCCCATTCTAGGTCCAAAAATAATGCGACCCCCGCCCCTCCATAAAAAACCTTTTTTCGTATGCCTATTGATATTGCCTGTAGGCAAATTAAGTAATTACCACTCCACGCAGTCAAGTTACCACTATAATAGTTGTAAGGGAAACTTGCTCGTTTTTAACGAAAGGACAAAGTTGAGTTAGAAAATGTTCTATCAAACATCGATGTTCCGTACACCTATTTACGAGATGCACCAAGTTTCATACAGTAAGTATGATGAACACACTGTTTGCTTGTATGCCCACATCCGTTACATAGTCAGCACCTATAAGACGGAAGAAGCCAAGGAACTAGGAGGCAAGGCTTTTCTAGAAATTTTATTGAAACTGACAGCTTGCAGACGGTGCAAACCGTGCAAACATTCACATCATGGAGAGTGGGGGGGGGGGTTTGTTTGTGCCCACCAGACGCCATGGCGATTTTAGAAATTTTGACTGCTTTTGACCGATTTCAACAACATAATTTACAACGTTGCGTTCTTAAAATCTAATGTGAACAGTGAAATGACCACGAGAGTAGATTATACTTTTTTTCTTTTGTGATAATTGATCGAGGGAGCAAAGCGAGCGAGGTCGAATACTCGACTGAATTTGGATTTGTTTGTCTCCTTACGTGGGTGTTTGCCTATTTGGGAAACGAAAGCACACGCATTTTGGGGGTGAGGGGTAATCGACTAACTAGAAAAACGCATGATTGGAAGAACGTATTACAGTATTACAGTATAACGGAAAATCGTCTAACACGAAATTCGTGCAATGGAATATTATCTAACACGAAGTTCGTATAATGGAAAATCGTCTAAGGTTCCCTGCTTCGCTCGCACTATATATATATAACATCAGAAACCGCAGCTGTATTTTTGTCCAGTTAGACGTTTATCAGTTATGTTATTGTCCAGTTAGACGTTTATCAGTTATTGTCCAGTTAGACGTTTTCAGTTATGTTATTATCCAGTTAGACGCTTATCCATTATCAGGGTTCCCACCAAAATACTGAAATCAATTTCCCAGAGTTTTCAAGGTTTTCCAGAGTAAATGAAATCATTTTCCAGGCTATTTTTTGGAATGATTTTTTTCCCCACACATTTTACCAGTTTTGAGTTAAAAAGGCTGACGCTTTTAGATGGGAAATGCATTATTTAAAATCTTAATTTTTTGCCCCGAGTTTTCCAGTTTTTTTTGTAAAAAAATCAGAGAATTGCCCGAGTTCTCCCTGTGTTTCACACATAGTTTAAATTCCCGGAGTTTTCCAGGTTGGTGGGAACCCTGACATTTACGCGATATTCCGTTTTGATGATTTTCAGGATTTTTTATTTAGGCATTTATTAGACAATTATCGCATTAGACGATTTTTCAGTAAGAAAAATTCTGACGCCGCGCATTTTTGTATCTGATTTGGTTGAAATTTCATGACAATTCATAAGTTTCTGTGTGAAATTCCTGCCTGAAATACGTAGGGTGGGGGTGGCCGTTATTCTAAGTAGCATACTGTGCAGAAACCTTTAAGAGGCGAAGCACTACAATTACCCGCGGTGGAACACCGGGCAGAAATCACGCAAATGGAGCAAGGATAGAAATAACCTGGGTTTCTCCTGTGAATATAGAAAGTAAACTAATGAATTGCTGCATCTCGCTCGGACGAGTAATTTCTATCTTCTTGCATTGTATTTCTTGAATTTTATTTCCTGCATTTTATTTTTTGTGTTTTTATTTCAATATTTCTCTCTTGTGAGCTGGAAGTTCTCCAAATGCAACTTCAAGAAAGCCCTATTAATCCGACAGACTGGCAGCAAGGGGTGAAGCAGGGTGTAGATAGTATCTTAAGTAGTAATTTTTCTCCAGCTAGGGCACAAAATGGTGAGAAAAATAGCGGAACTCCTGGTGCCCTCTAGGAGTAATGAAGTTAACTAATAACGGTTTCCCTACGATGGTTTACTATAGGAAGTTCCTTCACTCCCAAATTTTCCTAAACGTATGCTGATTGTATGCTGATCTGTAAATTACAGATCTCTAATTTATTTCCTACTATGCAAACGTTAACCCTTGTTTTGCATAAAAGGTAATGCTGACTGTGTTGAACATTGCAGGTCGATTTCATTACTTGCCTAATACCGCTAAGTTGTTTAGAACTGTTGTGAATAAACACGTTAACACCTATGCGAAAAGGTTTATCTGTGATGAACACATCATTTCTGCGAAGGCAAATCGACATACTTCCAACCAATCTTTGTACTGTACACGTTTTCGAATTATGTGTTTGAGGGTGTTGAAGGGGTGGGGGAGGGCGGGGGGGGGGGGGTGCCAGGCCTACGCTGTTTACAGTTCTACACTGTTCGACGCAGTTAGTCATGTCGATCATAATTTGGCCAAATTAAACCTACGTGGTTCTGTTCTGCCTTAATGCAAGTCCTATCTTGCAAACTGATACAACGGTTCACAACGGTCTCAAAGAGTAAATTAGTGACATCTGCTATGCCCCAAGGTTCTGCTATTGGTCCGCTGTTTTTATTGTTTTTATTAATGAGTTTGTTGCAACGCTGTTGAAGCAGTAGTATCCCGTGACTATTCTATGCAGGCGACTGAAAGCTGTATTGCAATATTAGATCTACTGCAGATCTTGCAAAACCACAAAGTGCTGTTGATTATCTGTCAGCATGGAGTTCTACTTGATACCTCGCATGAAATGCTGAAAAATGTTATGTTATTATACCTTTCATTCATATAATTACTTCGACAGACAAAAAAAAAAAAATATCCACGAAACCAAAATCCAAATATTTTTTTTAATTTCTTATTTTTCATAACTAGTTATTATTATTGAATGTAAGTGTGTCCTGTACTTCGTCGCAGCGCTATAACTAAAATGAAATAATCTAAAGAAAGAAATTCAGGCGAAGAGCGCCCCTTCCCAGTTCTTACTGCGCACTGTCAGAGTTTTCATTCTTCGTATAGGCTGCTCCAGCAGTGAGTTTCCGGCAGCTCTGATTGGAGGCTTTAGAAAGTTTATTGTTCCCACACAAACTGCGCCCCTCCCCACCACGCCCCCCCCCCCAGTTCAGACTGCGCACTGTTAGAGGTACCATAAGTATTTCCCCCTATTCCTCCATAGGATGGGAAGGGTCCGCTCTTCCCACGCTGCGCCTGCCACGTATTCGCTCTATAGCCATCGCTCTGGCCACGTAACAACGTATACAAGTTTAAAAGGAGGATTTGAGGAGGGAAGAAGTGTAAGACCGATAAAAGAAAAAAGCACCAGGCAGCATGAGAAGTTCGTGCGATCAACGAGTTTCGTAGCACTGATGAGGAAGTAAGAAATGACCTAAATTAAAAAAAAAAAAAACAGGCTACAAAAAATAACCAAATTTGTTGCATATTTATTCCGTGGATTTTTATTCCTTTGGATTTTTTCTTTGGGTTTTATCTCCTCTGGATTTTTTTTTCTCTGGAGTTTTCCTGGATTCTTTCCATGGATTTTTTCGTGTGGATTTTTTCGTGTGGGTTTTTTTTTTTTACCCAGATTCAGTAACCTCTATCCACCAAAAACCAAAACTGGTAGAAAAACCCGCCAAGTTCCAAAAACGATCGACCTTTGAAGGTAGTGATATCATTTCCACCAGGAAAAGGCCGCCAAGGTTAATCCTATTAGCCAAGTGGATCGCACATACTAATAGTTTGAAAGTTAAATGAAAACTAGAAGATTGCTACATAGCGGTAGCAATCTTCAAGTTTTCCTTTAACGTCCAAAGTATTATTCAGTGCGATTAACCTTGGCGGCCTTTCCCTGGTGGAATGATAGCACTACCTTCAAAGGCCGATCGTTTTTGGAAACTTGGCGGTTTTTTTCTACCAGTTCTGGTTTTGGGTGAATATTACAACTTTCATAGGACAGTGAACGTATACAAAAGGTTACACCGTCTTATCTTCATCTGTACCTTTTTTCTGGAGGAATTTGATATTTATAATTTTCAAATTTACCATTGCCATTAGCCGTTTGATTAGCCAAACTGACATGCAGTTGCAGTTGTTGAATTGCTTGCAGTTGATAGACACATGTAACTTAGGACTGTGAACATACAAAAAGCCAGCGTACCATCTTATATTCCGCTCTACCTTTCTTTTTGGAGGCATTTCATATCTATAAATAATTAGCCGTTACATCAGCAAAATTGAGAATTTTTGCGTAATTATACTTTGGGAGAAGTTTGTCCTAACAGAAGCTCTCTGTTAATGATCTCGGTGTCCTGTTGCAAATATAATCTGTTCACCCAACATATATACCGGCACTGTTGAGATAGCGTTCGAAAGCTTCGGCTTCTTGAAAACAAACTGTTTATTTTTTCCATAATGATGCGAAGACTTTTGTTTCATATTTGTTTATGATTTCTTGAAGTTTAAGATGTAAAGACACTATATAAACACACTATAAACACACTACTGCACAAACACACATATAACATCTGACATATAAGTCCAAAAGGCAACGTAAATAGGTTTGCATCCGTATTTATTAAAACAAGTGTGTGTTAACCGAGGTACTAAATAACTGTGCCAGAAATTCCAAATTTCAATTCTCATCTGCCTTGGCCTTAATTTCATGTACAATACTATTCTTAACATAAGGCAATGTTCAGAATTGTTGACAAGGCCATGCCTCAATGGGCCCTGCGTCTCTACCCGGAAGAAGGTCGGTTTTTGGTGTGTGTATCCCGAAATGAACACCGGAAGTGCATGTGCACACTATTCACGTTTTAGATTCTGTAATCAAAACCGAATCCACTGCAAATTGTTATTTTGTGGGTGATGCAAACAGTAAAGTAAAACTGCCGTCTGGACTGGCAAAGCCCCTCAATGACATAAAAGCACGAAACTTGTATGTTTTAGCCAAAATCTTAACCTCGTTCACAAAAAAATACACAAGTGAAAACATGAATAAAACAAGCTTAAGCTCAAACACCGGCAACAACCACCCGCCATTTTGTGAAGTTTACAATGTTTGCACTCGAAAATTTGCATGTTTGAATAGTGGAACTTGGACGATTTTTGGTTTTGCGGGTGACTGTCTGTGTGAGGGTATAGATAATTTCCGTTTACTAATGTTCTCGTCGAAATCAGGTTTTCTTTTTGCACTTTCATCTTGCAGTATGGCATCGGCCTTACTATGGCTATAAGTAGCGTTTTAACATGTTTTAATATTTTTTTTAATAAATGAGCGTTTGCACAGGTGCGTTACGATTTTCTGAACATTATCGACGAAATTATTCTACAGGTAGGTGAATTAAGTCCATAGCATGAAAAGTAGCTATTCTATATAATTAACAAATTAACTGAGCAATTAGCATTAAAAAAAAACATTAGAACTCGTATCCCATACTCACAGCCCTGAAGGTACACGAATAAAAACGGATTATAGTTCACTCTAACGCAACGAACTATAATTTGTGTTCATTTTTGGTATGCATTTTTACCTTTCAATTTTGTAGCGTTTTGCTGTTTATGGCGTCTATTTTGTGTGTGTTTGTGGGTTTACTTTTTGCGAATTGGAGTTCAAATTATAGTTCGTTGCGTTCGAGTGAACTCTAATCCGTTTTTATTCGTGTACCTTCAGGGCTGTGAGTATGGGGATACGAGCTCTAATGTTTTTTTTTCTAAACGGCGAAGCCGTTTTTTGCTCAGTTAAGTTGTTGGTTTTTTTTCGCTTCCATTTTATATGTCTCCACTGCCCACCGATTTTTGTTTTCGAAAAAACGGAACATTAGAAATGGCTACTTATGTTTAGGTTCCGCCGAATTGTCCCATGATTATTACTTGATGACAACACATTAGCGTTTTTCTGGATTTAGCATGCGTCATCTCGATTGAGTTGGTGATTCTGGATTGTTTCGGTATCGTGGCAACAATCGCGGAAATAATTCAACTGGCTTCCCGAAGCCCGCATTGAAAAAGTAAATGAGTCACTTAATCATGTAGGCCGCCCGATTTTGAGGCCGTATAGGCCTTAAAATTTAAGACTTCGCACCCTACGGTTTAAAACTTGAAGATTTAAGGAAAAATCAAGACCATTTAATTTTGGTTCTCCACAACGAGCTAGATAACTCCAACAACGACAATGTTTAACGTCATTTTTGGGGCCTCGGCCCATGGCCATGCGCCCAGTCTACAAACTAACAGAGCCAACGATAACTAAATGTTAGTTTCCCGGCACCCAACCATCGTTGATCTTGGTCAATTGAGTGAGCTATAATCCGATTTTGTGCGCCTCGTCTACTGTTACCCTATTGTTACATGTTGCAGCATGGTAACATTTTGACATTGTTAGCCGCTCCGCCGCCTCCCCCTCCTCCTCCTGTCCAATTTTCTGAAATTCTCGTGCGCAAACGAACTCTAGTGCTAATAAATTTTAAGCTATAACAGTATAGAGATAACCAAAATTCCCAGCTTAAATAGATAGCAGAAGGGACTGACACTGGGGGGAGCTGGGAGGGGGAGGGGGGTCAGCATGTAACTTGCGAGACCCGAGGAGGCTTACTTTCTCGACCTTGCTGCACTTTTAAATTTTTCAAACACAGGTACGAATGCTGAAATAAATATAACTAGCATTTGTGTTTTAATAGTTAGTGGCGATTCATGTGATGGGGGGCGCTCGACCTCCAAATGCGCACTTACGTGTGGACACCCAAAACACTTCCTGTTTCGTGACAAAGAAATTTTTTTTGCCAGTCGTTCTCCTCTTCGCACGTGCTGTGTGCGGTGTCCATAATCGCTCGTGACGAACTTCGAACACTGCGTCTGTCTCTCAGGAGTGTGGTCGGTCGGGGTGGAGTTATAGGCGGGGAGACGCATTCGAGTTTGTTGTTTACTTCGGTTGCGATTTTTGGCGGGAATGAGTCTATCTGGCGTTGGTTGAGTTCGATTAGTGTAGGGTCCATCTGGTATAGCGCCCTTTGTATATTGAAACCATAAATAAAGCGCCGCTATACGGCACAAACAACCGCTAGAGACTATATTTGGCCTCGGAGCAGATGGGTGAAAAAGGGGGGGACCATGTGATAGTAAACAACAGCGGGGCCAAATAACTTTGTTCACCAACCCCCCCCCCCCCCCCCCCCTTCCCAGCTATAATCGATGTCCCCCACCCCCAACTCCCCTCCTCTCTTCGCTTCGTTCCGAAACAAATAATAATAACAACATGAAAATACAAAAGGTTGGCTCGGACCTCTGGTCTTAACTGCGTTACGGAAGAATCGGGTGTTTTTATGAAAATGGTAACAGCTTGGAGAGGGTGTTTGGGGAATGTAAAATGGTTAAAAAGAGGGGGAGGGGTTGCTTGGGGGGGGGGGGGGAGAGTCATCCGCCCCCTCTATTATTTCAGAAG